>VDFB02354351.1:0-114667 GCA_007258455.2 Sequoia sempervirens | reverse complement strand
TAATCTCTAAATAAAACATATTTCTCTCACTTTATTTCTTTTAACATTTTTTTTTAGACTGCAAGAATCGGGTAGCCCCCCTATAAACTGCAGTGCGCTTGGTAAACTTTTTTCACATGACTGACGATGCTAGCACGACATACCTTTCGGTATCATAAGGACTGACAAGGGGAGAGACTAGACCTTGTGACCTCCTACCTAAATGCTTTAACCAATCGAGTAGGCCCCTGTCCTATTTCTTTTAACATTTACTTTAAATAAAGAACCTCTAATTTTAAAAAAAAATTAAATAATACAAAATGAAAAAGACAAATAGAGAATCATTTTCCTATATTGAATTGGTTCAAAGTGTAACTTTACCAAAGCATTGAATGAAATTCAAAGCTCATTTCACCAACCATGGAATAACCTACCTTTGTACCATTACCTAAATAATAAAATCATTTAATAAAACATGTGACCAACCTTGTGGAGACCTAACTATCTTCGTAAGTTAGAAGAGAAAGGGTAGGAAATTGGGTAAGTATAAGAAAGTTTGGTGCAAAAGTTTGAATTCAACTTAACCAAACATTTTGTTTGCTTTTTAATATTATAAAGCGTTCAAGAATGGTAGGTGAGACTGTCTCAAACAATATTTATTTATTTATTTTCCTTAACGTGGCTTATTGCAGGTTAGAAAGTGCGAGCTTTTATATATAAATATATTTTAATTATGATAATAGTTTTATTTTATTATTTATTAAATTGTTGGATAGATATGGACCAATTGGTAAATAAACTTGCTTTCATAATTAATTTAATTTTTTTTCATTTTAAAAATTATATAATATATAGTTTTCTATAATTGTTTTGATTGGAGGTAAAAAAACGGGTTTTGAAGGGTTCGAACCCTTCACAAAATAAAGCAGCTGATAAAAAAAAGAAAATAACAATCAGCCCAACGAGAGGGAACCAAGAGCCAAAAAGCAGGCAAAAAGAAGGCAGCCACCATATGATTAGTTTTCTATAATTGTTAAAAAGGACAATATATTGAATAATTTTTGTGTTTTATTAAATTTAAAATATTATTATATATTTATATTAAAATAATTAAAATATTAATAAATAATATTTATAATAATTATAAGTTTAAATATTTTATAAAATTATGATTGATAGAATAATTTTTTTTTAAAAAAAATTATTTACAATTTTTTTAATAACAATAATTTTTATAGATTATGTAGGCTCTTTTTTCTTGAAGTAAAAATATATTTTGTATTTTTTAGTAGTTTGAGGTGTTTTTACTTTTTTTTTTGGTTCGTTTTGACCCTTTCTTGTATTCTTCTCTTGAATGTGGTTTAATGTTTTTCTATTGTAATTTTATGTGAATTTCTAATGTAGAGGAGGGTCCAAACCAATTCCTCCTTCCTAATAAAAATTATAAATATTTAAGAAGTGTCATTTTTAGTAAATCAACTCATTTGAAATAAGAAATAAGAAATAATCTTAATAATGAAAAAAATACTTTTCAATTAAAAATATGCATTAATTTTGTTTCAAGATAAAATAAACTTATAAATTAATGATGAATGAAACTTGTCTATGCCCAAGTAAGATCTATCAACCATTGCCAACTCTATTGATCAACATAACATTGAATGACCAATAGTGGATGAATTTGAATATAAGTTTTAATATTATCTTGGTCTACTCTATTGATCAACATAACATTGAATGACCAATAGTGGATGAATTTGAATATAAGTTTTAATATTATCTTGGTCTAGTTTTTGTTTGGTCTTTGCAGCATGGTAGTTGATTATGACATTGGTTTTGCAATTCTATTATGGTTCTTATACTTGTTACCCTAAAAGATTGATGTCACCTCTCTTTAATTATCTCTATTATCTCATGCAAACTCTATTATATGTTACATTTTATTGTTACTATTAGATTTAATATAATATTGAAATAATAATCAGAAGCTATTCAAGTATATGATCAAGTCAATGTAGTTCATAAATGACTTGAATGATCAAATGTATCAATATTTTTCAATTGACTTATGTGATTAATCTTAATAAATGCTTTTTAATTGATTGTTTTAATTGATTGAATTATATGATTAATCTAAGCATACTGTGATGCTTAATTAACATAAAAAGATTGAGAAATCCTCCAAATCTTCCTATCACATGAGGCTATACAAGTATATGATAAGTCAATCTAGTTCATAAATGACTTGAATTTGGTAAGTGTATAAATAATTTTCAATTGAATTATGTGATTAATCTTAATAAATGCTTTTTAATTGATTGAGTTATATGATCAATCTAAGCATATTGTGATGCTTAATTAACATAAGGAGATTGAGAAATCTTCTAAACCTTCCTATCATGTGAGGCTATTCAAGTATATGATCAAGTCAATCTAGTTCATAAATGAAAGTGAACTTGATGAAGTGTATAAATATTTTTGAATTGAATTATGTGATTAATCTTAATAAATGCTTTGTTTGAGTTATTAATCTAAGCATACTTTGATGCTTAATTAACATAAGGAGATTAAGAAATCCTCCAAATCTTCCTATCATGTGAGGCCATAAATAACTTAGAGATTAGAGCCCTTCAAAATAGTTTTTTTCTCCAAGGAAACTTTTTTTTTTTTTGACTTAATATCTCCTTTAAAAAGATGGATTCATTACTAAGATTTTCAATACAAAGGTTGATTCTTAATAAAGTTAATACACACAAAGACATAATCTAAGACTGCTTACAACATAACAAAAGACTACAAAACCAATGTAATTTGAAATTACTCACTACAATATTAATGACTACAAACCCAATGTACATATATAAAATCTTAAATCCAAAAAAACCCTTCATATTTAAGTAACTACCAAACTAATAAAATCAATAATTTATCTTAATAAAAACAGAATTAATGCCACATAAAAACTATACCCATATATCCAAAAATTAGATCTTACAAAAACTACTAGATTATAAGATAAACTCTTATTTTCTAATTATACATAATATAAATAATAATATATACTTATCCCTATTCCATAACCCATCAAAATATTTATAGCTCTAAACACTTGCTAAACACATTGCAGACCTAGATGACATTGTTTCTTCTCATCATAATCTACCTATAACATTCAAATAATATAAACCCAAATTTTCTTTCTACTTTCCATAGATATACATATCTACTTGGTATGATTTTTCCACAATCCATGAAGTAATAGAGCAAGCTTTTGGATTCAACTGTGTATATTTTTAGATCAACATTTAGGATCACACTCAGTGATTGACTTTCCTCTTCTTGATGATGGATAACTGAGTGTGATCCGAAATGTCGATCTAAAAAATAACTGAGTGTGATCCGAAATGTCGATCTAAAAACATACACAGTTGAATCCAAAAGCTTGCTCTATTGTACACATTTATACCAGAATACAACCAAAAATTCAAATTACATTTCTAATTTTCATTTATCTTGCAAATTTAAAAATGCATTACCAACATTAATAAATTCAATTTTTTTTTTCAAATTTACTGTGTGAAAATGTCACATCTTTGACATAAAAGAACATACAAAATGACATATAAAATATAAACTAGGCCTAGCTAAAACCCATAAGCTGTAAAACAAATCCCAAGATCAAAACAACACTCAACGAATATGTGTACATTGATACCTTGTCGCAAATGCCTTCTTTGTTAGTCAAAATAAAAATATATGCGACATTTCCACAGTGCAGAATTCTTGTACCTATCGCCTTCAATTCATAAGGCGGATTTTCCCACCTCACCAACTCTTCATTTATACATCACCCACTTCAAATTTCTCAAAACTTCATTACAATCTGTAATACCCACTTTGTTTTTCGCCACCATTTTCATTGATCATGGCTGCTTACGCGATGAACAGTCTCTGTATGCCAACTCTCTCTGTGAAAAAATCAAGTCTTTTAGGAGACACATCTGTGTATCGATCAAAAACATCAGTACCCACAAAGCAAAAACAGTACTTTTGTGTCAGAGCTGTGACAACAACATCACCATCATCATCGCCCAAACTTGGGGCAGATGAGAGCTGCAAGATAAAATCAGTTAAGGCCAGGCAGATCATTGATAGTAGGGGGAATCCAACTGTGGAGGTGGATCTTGTGACTGACAAACTCTACAGATCAGCAGTGCCCAGTGGCGCTTCTACTGGAATCTATGAAGCTCTTGAGATGAGAGATGGGGACGTGTCTGTTTATGGAGGAAAGGGCGTTCTCAATGCTGTGAAGAATATCAATGAAATTCTGGGTCCCCAGTTGACTGGCTTAGATGTCAGGTACGTTAAGTGTTCCCTCATGGTTGCCCCTAATTTGTTTGGTTTCTGTATATATCTCAATTTGCCCATTAGTAATAACAGTATCCATGGTTTTGAATTTTTGGGTGTTGTCGGAAATTTCTGTATATATAGGCAATTTTTTTCTCTGTATACGTAATTCCATTGCAATGTCTATTGGGAAACCAAACAATTTGTTCTAACTGATAAGAATATCCATTGTTTTGGACTTTTTTGGGTGTCGTCCGCATTTGTTTATATGCAGGCATCTATGTGAGTGTCTGGGACCTTTTGGGCTATGTCTTCAATTTGCTTATATGTAGACGTATACATCCATTGTTTATAACGTTCTTTTGGACTTATTAGGTGTTGCTTGCAATTTGTGTAGGTGAAGGTATATTTACCTATCATCTTTTTGGAGTTTGTATCCAATTTGTGTGTATATATGTATATCACATTCCATTGCAATACCTACTGAGGGGGGGGAGGGGTGTGTTGAGTGTGGAGAGGAAGGGGCAATCAATTTGCTGTTAGTAGGAACTCCTTTCTGGTTGTGACTGACGCAGATAATTATATCACATCTTCCATTCCAGTGCCTTTGTGGGTGTTCAATCAATTTGCTGTAATTATTAACTGTGTTAGTCTTTTTCAGTGTAACTGCTCTTTGTGTATGTGTAGGTATTTAATGACTTACACAGATATTAACATCAAACATTCCATTGCATTTTTTTTCTTTTTTTTGGGAGGGGGCAATCTTTTTGCTGGTGTTACTTAGTCTAGTTACTCCTGGTATGGCCCATTTGACTTTTCTCTACATAATTCAATGAGCTCTGATCCTAACTGAGTGTGTGTCATTTCTCCTGATATAAAACTGAATGCACTTGGCTGAAATCTCCAGCTAGCATTTGTTGTATTATGTTGTATATACATTGAACTTGTTCTATGGCAAACGCTATTTGAAAGATGCTGGAGATAGATAAGCCATTAAGCATCTTCTGGACATCTTTCCTTGCTTCAGCATATGTGGCTTAGGGAACTTTCTCTTTCATCATTGTCAGCTCTATATAATTGGATAGGATATCATTTTTTAAATATTATTTCGTGTTGTTTTCCCATGGATTATACTTTTCCTTCCCCTTTAAGGTTTTATATCTTTCCATTTATCTCTGGACATGTTGCACCTACTTTTTTTGAAGAGTATGCTTCCAGTGTCTTGAAGATGTTTCAATTTCAAGTTGTGGCTACTTTCATTATTTGAAAGATGCTGATGATAAGCCATTAAGTATCTTCTGGACATCTTTTCGTGCTTCAGTGTGTTGCTTAGGGAATTTTCTCCTTTTTTTCACCATTGTCAGCTCTAAATAATTGGATAGGATATCATTTTTAAATATTATTTCATGTTTTTTTCTCAAGGATTATCCTTTTCCGCCTACCAGTGTCTTGAAGATGTTTCGATTTCAAGTTGTAGCTTCTTGTAAGTACTTTTGTGCTTTAGATCTCAATTCAGAGTTTTAAGATATTGGTTGATATTGTTGTTTGATTAGTCTTCTTCATTTGAAAGTTGTTTTCTTTGTGCTTCCAAGTTAATCTTTCATAAAACCTACCTAGTAGATGACACTCTCAAATGTTTCTTTGCATTGGAGTGGATCTCATTTGTCTTCCATCTATTTAATCACTAGTCATTTCTCATTCTCCATATTTCTGGTCATTCCCATTTTACATTGTCTCTTTTGCAATCTACCATCTTCCAAGATCTTATTCTTGTGAAGCATAAAAGCTCTTCTCATGTTTTGTAAACTATATTTCCATTTTATTGAAGCATGCTCACTTGTCAAGTGAAAATACCTCAAGTGGCTTCTAGGCTTTAACAAAATTCCTGAAACCTGGAGAGGTGCACTCTGCTGTGAGGTGTCTTAAAGATGGTGAGGCCTTTATGATACATCTCCCTTCTAAAGGGGCTATTTTTAGCTGGCAGATGATACGTTCCCCAATGCCTCAGTGGACGTCACCTACTACAAACCTTTAACGAAAAAAGTAAAGCAGGAAAACAAATAAGTAAAGGAAATACCCTAAACCCTAGAAGGTAAAAAAAAACTACCTTATCCATCTATAAGTTAGAAGTCATTTGAACAAAGAAATTGTTAAGAAATTTGGATGGCAAAAGACTGATTACTTTATGGTACCAGCATCGTCACATATGGTTAAAGCGCGCTCTCATGTCTTATTGTGTTTTCAATCAATGAGTGTTCTTATGAACCGGGTTGGAATATTAGTAGGGTCAAGTTTATTTTTCTTTTCTAGATCTTAACTCATCTCTACTTGAATGACTACAGAGATCAGAACAATGTGGATGGTATAATGTTGGAGTTAGATGGAACAGCAAACAAATCTAAATTGGGTGCCAACGCTATACTTGGAGTATCTCTAAGTGTGTGTAGGGCTGGCGCAGGAGCAAAAGGCATACCGCTGTATAAGCATATTCAGGGAATTTCTGGAACAAAAGAGCTTGTCATGCCAGTTCCAGCTTTTAATGTGATAAATGGAGGTAGTCATGCTGGCAACAAGCTAGCAATGCAGGAGTTCATGATCTTGCCTGTAGGAGCCAAGTCATTTGCAGAAGCTATGCGCATGGGTAGTGAGGGTGAGTTTTCTATAACTTCTAGATTAAGAACTCAAATGATTCATAGACTTACAGATGTGAGGGAAAGAGACAACCGTGACCAACCCTTGGCAACAAGCTGTCAAGAATGCTGACAGTTTTCTGAGCAATTTGCTAGATGTTTATGTTCTTAAAATCCTTAATTCTTTTCATAGGAGGATGCTATTTACAAATTTTATATGAATCTAAATTCTCAAAAATCTCTAAGTACTTTGTCAGGAGCATGCTATTCTGCTATGGAACTGACTTTCCTGGTAACGAACATTTCAAGGTCAACATGTGGCTTCTTGTCCTATTTTTATATCCAGTGTGTTTGCCAGTCATTGTTTTGGGATGAATCTTGCTGTGTTGCTTATATCACAGGTTGTATATCGCAATATTTTTTGTAATTGATGTTCTGTAGGATTTAGTCTACTTATCCTCATTTTCTCTCATTAAGTAGGCATTAGATGAATGTTTTCACTTTTCAGGGTGCAAAGTATGTCATCAGAATCAAAAGATATGACTTTTTGTTTTCAATACAAGAAGTCTGAAAAATCATAGTGTTGATGTCCTTAATATGAGATTGTCATAAGATATCTAACATCTATAGCTGCACTAACTGCTGTTTTTGTTAATGTGATACACTACATGTTCAGTCAGATATCACTAGTTTGCCTTCAAGAAAATTAGGTCTAATATCACACTTATTATTTACCATTGACTGATGTCTAGAGATTACAATTAATTAAATCCTAGTGAATTTATATGTTTTCTTTTTTAAATCACTGAAAAAATTGATGACAACTGTATGTTGGACACTGCTCACTTTTCTTTTTCTGTTTGCATGAAATGTTGATTTTCAAATGAAAATGCAACCTAATTTTTCTGTTATTTTTTTGAAGTGTATTTTTATGTCCACCCATATGTGCACAGTATACCAGGTCTTGAAGGGCATTATAAAGAAAAAATATGGACAAGATGCATGCAATGTTGGAGATGAAGGAGGATTTGCACCAAATATCCAAGATAATAGAGAGGGTTTGGTTTTACTTCTGGATGCAATTGAAAAGGCTGGATACACAGGCAAGGTATTATTACAAAGAGAAGGCTTTACTGTTTAAATGTACATGTGGTAGCATCTTTTTCTTTCTTGTGTTCTTTACTTCTCAATGCTCCTTCATTGCACTCCCTCCCGTTCATTTACCTATTTTTTCTTGTTTCTGCTGAATAATCTTATGGTCTACTTGTATCCATTGCTTATCATAGAGAGAATCCAGCTGAATGGGTGTTCTCTTGCAATGTGTGATTTGGCCATCATAAGAGAGATGGTTCAGATTTGCTAAGCTGATTTTCGTTAAGGCATTCAAATTGTATGCCTAAGATAAATTGATGCACTGTTATTTTCTATTGCCTGTAAATTGCTTCTAGAAGTTGGTGTGATTCCCTCTGGCTCTCACCATATTGAATTTCTCCCCCACACTTCCTGGATCTACAGAAGCAATATCTAATAAAGTATGACTTCTAATTTTGATGTCCATGCTAATCTATCACTGAGGGAGTTCTACACTTTCTTCTTACATTTTTATACTCTATTCTGATCACCTACTTTTAGCCTTCATTTGCCCCTTGACTCATACAAGTATTAAATAACTGCTTCCATCTGTCTTTGTGTTTCATAGAATGTAGACTCTGTCCTAATCTCAAAGCTTTGCCTTGAAGCACATATTCTGAATCCGTAGCCCAGGCTGCTATATGTTGAAATTCCAGAAAAATAACAGTTTGCAGTTCCATATATATGGACAGTTCTAAAGATAAAATAACTTAATAAGATAATTTAGAGAGAACACAGAAAACAAATTAATATTCTCCTTTGAAATTGAAGATGTCACAAAATATGCCTTCAACATTATGTTAATGAAATAGATAACCTTTAAGTAACTCTAACAATGTGAACTAGCAGAGAATGGTCGATGGTGACCCAAAACTAACCTGAAATTGCCTGTACCTAAGAAATGATTAGAATTTCCTTCAAACATTTTAAGTTTTCTGCGAGTATAGGTTGTTCAGAATGAGATTTCGAATCCTACTAAATTGCTTAGAGTATCTACTACATACTGAATGTTGCTCTCCATGTAAGAGACAATGAGATTATGCATAAAACATCCTTTGTTCAGGATATATGGTCCAGATAATTTGACTATGATTTACTTTTCCATGTACAGGTTAAAATTGGAATGGACGTGGCAGCGTCAGAATTTTTGACAAAAGATGGGAAATATGACTTAGATTTCAAAGAACAACCAAACAGTGGTGCCAACTTGCACAGTGGTTCAAGTCTTGCTGAACTATACAAAGAGTTTGTTAGAGACTTCCCAATTGTGTCTATTGAAGATCCTTTTGATCAAGATGACTGGAGCTCATGGGCAGCTCTACAGTCAGCAGTTAACATACAACTTGTAGGGGATGATCTACTTGTGACAAACCCGACAAGAATTGCAGAAGGAATTCAAAAGAAAGCTTGCAATGCCTTACTACTGAAGGTAATACAATTAACTGATAGCTTACGGTTGTTTGGCAGAATGCCTTGAGGTTTTACTCTTTGAGTCAGTAGAATGCCTTGGATTTTATTCTGAGTCAGTACATTGTATACCTGTTATTCACGTTGATGCTAATATCTGCAACACAACAATGGTGAAAATATGAAATGACGTGTTTGTTAGAGTTGTTTTAGAACAAATTTGATTGGAGGTAAGGACCAAGTAAAGGTTGATTTTCTGATATCAATTTTGCTAAATGTTATTCCAGGTGAATCAGATCGGCACGATTTCTGAATCGATTCAAGCTGCTCTTGATTCCAAAGCTGCTGGTTGGGGTGTTATGGTTAGCCATCGAAGTGGAGAGACTGAGGACAATTTCATTGCAGATCTGGCTGTTGGTTTAGCCACTGGACAGGTAGAAGGATGAAACATAATGTTTTGTAGCACAATTATTTTTTTCTCTAATTGAAGTTAGTGTTTCTGTCACTTTAGAATCATGTAACCATGTGTTTATTACTAATAGATGCCACAAGGTTGATATGTAACTGTGTTCTTGATCTTTGGATCATATTTGTACAGATAAAAACTGGAGCACCTTGCCGTAGTGAGCGACTTGCTAAATACAATCAGGTACAGTGTCATTCTCAGCAGACTAGTCATTTTTGCTTTATGTCTTCCATATGGTTATTGATAGTTGGTAGTTGTGGCCATTAATAAACTCGTATCTTTCTGATATGATTGCAGCTCCTACGTATCGAAGAAGAGCTTGGCAGTGTGCGTTATGCTGGAAAGAATTTTAGGAACCCCTAGAATTGTACAAAATGAGGGAGCATGTAAGATTGACAGGAGTGCCAATAAGAATTCCTTTTTGGAATTATGTTAGGAATTTTGTTAAGGTTCAGTTTAGTAGAAATTTCTTCTGCACAATCTCCAGCCTGATGATAAACATGCATTAGCTGGAAATGCCTAAGTTGAGGTAAAATAATTTTAATTTATGGGCTAAGGATTATTGATGATTGAATACCATCATAAAGCTTCTTATGGTTTTTTCGGTAATGTTAAGGTTGTGTGCAAACAGAGCAGAAACAATATTCTAGAATAACTGAAATTGTCTTATATCAAGAGATTTTCTTCCATGAACCTAAATATTAGTAACCAGAAGAACAAAAATGTAGTTACTGGGGTTTAACAAGAATCCTCGAAGTTCAAGTACTAAATCCTAGTAAATGCCAAGAAGGGAGAACAAAAAACGACATGATACAACGCAGGAGAATATAGAAGTCTATACAGAAAGCGGTAGGCAGAAGGTAGACAAAGCCCAACAGAGACCTCACAGCTTGGGAAATCTTGATGGGCCTGCAAGAAACTCAGCTGAGGACTTGATTGGCGATTAGTTTTTCACTTCTCATAACGTAAGTTCAAGAAGAGATAACATAATGGCATCCGCTGGGGAAGTTTATTTGAAACCTTTTCATTTTTAAAATAAAATTAAAAAGTCTATATATTAAAACAATTAGTTAAAATGTAGGGTCATCATCTTAAAAACCATGGGGGGTATGGAATCACATTCCAAAGCCAAACTGACAAAGCTGGGAAACAATAGGAACACGTGGCCCAGAAAACAGAAACCACACAAAACAGTGAGAATGCAGCCCAACTAGAGAAATAGTCAAGGCACCAACTCAATAGAAATAAATAGAAACCATTACAATTATGCAGCAAGGGCAACTCCAATGTTGGAGAGGCAGGTGGATATGGGGAGGTTTTGCTCATTAGGTTTATCCCTCCCTCCACTTGGTAGATCCTTACCATTATTTATGGGTTCCCAACCAATAAGCACTTCTTCTCCTTCTTTAGGATCTGCTTTGACTAGTTTTGAACAGTGTACTGTAGAGATATAGCCAAAGACAAATGAGGGAATTTTCCTTGATTTGTAGGGGCCCCACACACGTTGTTGAAAGGACATAGGAGAGTAATATCAAGGTAGAGACCATCCACTTTGGTGGTTGGATGACGGTGGTGGTGATGGTGTCTAGCTAAAATGTTGCCCAACTAGCGGTGACAATGGAAGAGTGGAAACTCCATCATGGTTGTGAGGGCAATCCTGAGAGGACTTAAGAGTGATTATGCTAGAGGTCTCGGCGGGTGATCTAGCATGAGATGACATAGAATGTAGAACTTTAGCCATAGTGCAAGGGGCATTCCTCAATGAAGCAAGTTTTGGAGACCTTAGACTTCCAGTGCCACTTTACTAGCTTGGTTTTGAATTTAAATGAGCATATTAGAAATCATTGATGATTTGGAATGAATAGCAAAGTGAGTATACACAACAAAATGAGCAAAAACAATATAATTTCTATCTTTCTAGATACAATTGTTTTTTTAATTTGAAAGCATGCTATGGTTGAAATAACTTTGCAAAAAACTTGGCCCCATCGCTAAGAAGGATATTGGGCCAAGTGAAGGGTTCAAGCTTAAGAGGTTGAAAAATTCATGGATCTACTATTAGGCATTTTGCACATGAACACAAAACTAAAAAAAGATGAATGGTTTTGGTTGCCAACAAAACAAACATCTTAGATTGGATATGTGAAGATGTATCAAATAAGTGCCAAAAACAAGATCTTGGTAAGGAAAACACTAGGAAAATGGGCAACTTTGGGCTCTACAACTACATCCCACATTGTTTGAAAACTCTAAGGAATGAACTTGGTATTCAACTTTTGAACCATGGGAAGAAGATGCAAAAGCCACCTATATTCTTTCTTAGGAGTGTAATCATGAAAAAGTGTATAAACATACTATTTCTAGTCCTTCCACCAAGGTTTAATGAAGTGCACAAATATTTTGTGCAAATGTTGGGAAGACACAAACAACCTTAATTATCATTTGGAAGGTTTATTGGTTAGTATGATTTGAATTAGAATTAACTTTGGCTCAAGAGCAAGAGAGCCAAGTGAAATTAGCTTTAAGAGTAAAGATCCTATAGGTGCCTAATTTCCTTTTAGAAGAACATAAGGGAGTACATCCATGTACTAGTTGCCATAGACTTATCTTTTGAAAATGATGGGGTACTCCTATATAGATTTATGGTTGATGGATAATCTATTGTGATATCCATTCCCATTCCATAGAAGCTAAGGATTAATAGTTTCCCATGCCTTTCAAATACTTTTGGCCACACAAGTGCAATTGATTTTAATAGGAAGGGGAAAAGTTGCAATGTAATGGAAATTGAGGCCTTTCTAGGTTGGATGCCCATACGACGAATTAGAAGCAATGCAATTTTGCAATACATTTTTCTAGGCTTCATTATCATCATAGGATTTAACAATCCACTTCATTCATAAAGCAACACCTAGTTTGTTGACACCAATAAAGCCTAGCCCACTAGATTCTATTGGTAGGCAACAAAGGTCCCTAACAACACATTAAAAACCTTTATGCAGCCTAACTTGGCCCATAGAAAGTCCATATAAGTTTGTCAATTTTTTTGAATGATGCTAAACAAGGGACTCAACAAGAAGAGTAATGCATGTGTAGCAACAAGAACTTCAAAACAAAATTGGAATTTGCCTACAAACAATAATAAGTGACCTTTTTTTCAATTATGCTAGTCACATGTTGTCACACTTTGGATTGACAAGCTCGAAACACAAATAGAATGCCAAGAAATTTAAAGATTTCCTTATGATCAATGAGATTCTAGCCAAATAAATGAAGCCATCTAGGGGTTTGGGAGAAAGATTGCTTGTACAATTGTGTCTTAGTCCATTAAATATTGGAGCTTGAAACCAAACATAAAGTGTCAAGACACTTAAAAGCTTGTTCAATATTGTCTTCATCTTCAAGGAGTGCAAGGAAAAAACCATTAGCAAAATGTCCATTGACCATTTTCTAAGAAGTAATTCTAGGAATGAAGACTTTTAATCCATCACTACAAAATGACATTAGCATGAAAATAACCAAGCCCTTCAACAACTAATACATAAAGTGAGGGTGCAAGTGGGCAACCTTGCCTTATAGGTTGAAAAGGGCTAAAGTGCTTAGATTGAACACCATTAATGGTAAGGCACGTAGAAGCATCTGTGAAAAGCGTTTGAACCAATTGGATGAAAGTTGGACCAAAGCCAAGAACCCTAGGCATGGCTAATATGAAATGTCATTCAATTCTATCATAGGCCTTCTCAAAACCAATTTTAATGAAGAGAGCCCATTGATTTGATTTATGTACCCATTTGATACCTTCCTATTATGCAATGACGTCAAGAATATTGTTTCAAATAAACCCAATTTGTTCATGTTGAACCACAAGTAGGAGACATCTAGTTTGCATGGCAATATATTTCAAGAGATATTCAACAAAGTGATTGTGTTTTCAATTGTAAATTAGCTTGAGGTACCTCACTTTAGGTATGACTTGATAGTCCTTTGTTAATGATGACACCTAGAGATATGGTATGATAAGCTTTTAGATAAAACTTGAATAAATCATGACCAATATCATCCCAAAGGATTTTGTATATTCATAGGGAAAACCATTGTAACTAGGCACTTTATCATTAGCCACACCAAACATAGTTAAGCAAAGTCCTCTTGGGATAGGAGTTTGTCTCAAGCTACGTGTTGAGCTATGATAAGATGGCAAGGGACCACTTCTAACTAGGTCTTAAACATCCCTTCCCTTTTTGGTGAAGAGGCCTAAGCTTGGAAGATCTTGGTATAGTGCTAGACAAAGGCATGCAAAACATCAAGAAATGTAGAAAAACATTACCTAACTTTGATGAACTTGATTTTTTGAGTTGAGTTTTTAAGTTGCAACGCTTAAAAAAATTCTTTGGAGACTTGATTGCTAACTTTTAACCAATGAAGTATAGCTTTGATATGAGCTCCTTAGGCAACATATGCATCAACCACTTACACAAGGTGGCAACCATAGCCTATTGAATTTGGAAGGTTTTGTGAAAAAGTGCCATTTCAAGTTTATCAGTTAGTCAACCAAGCTCATAGGACATGCCAAGTAGGACTTGTGATGTATCCTTACTAGTCAATGACCAAACATTTGCAAAAAATGATTGGTATGGGTGATGACATCAAAACCCCATTCAATCCACCTAGTATCCCCTTTTAGGTATGGCACCAAGTTCCGAACATGTCAAATATGGGTCAATGTGGACTTATGATAGAGCAATAAGATAGTCAAATATAATCAAGTCTTTTAAATCTTTTGCATTTGAAAATCCCATTCAATTTTAAAATGGTTAGTGAGTGATAAGGAAGAACACAGTTTGGCAAGGGTTCCATTGGAAATGAGTAATAATTGGAAAAAAGTATGATTGTGTTGATACTATGTTAAGATATTTCTTGGGAATAAATGTAAAAATCAATAAAATATTGAACCACTTTGAGGGGATGACCTCTGAAAATCAAAATATGATGATATGAACTCAATATTATAATTTATGATGGTTTGGAAGAACCTCTCTTCCTTATTTATAGACATAATGATGTAGGGACAAACTTTTTCATCTTAATTAAGTTGGCCCAAGGAAATAACTAAAACTAATAAATAAAAATATTAAGGTTAAGCATGACACGTGTTGGAATTGATGTCAAAGGCATATGAGAGATTGTTGCAATATTGTCATTGATGTCAAAGGAAAATTGATGTCAAATAAGATATCAGATTGAGAGTCATGGTGAGAGTGATATAATGATAGAAATCATAAAGCTGAGAAATAGGAATACATTGATCATATTCAAGACTTTGTACATTAGATAAAACATACCTTGCAAATATAATTAAATATTTAAGGTGGCAATGAAAGATTAAACAAGTAAACAACAATATCATTAAGTAAACATGAATATTATGAAGTACACCGAATAAGCTCCAAAGTGCCTCACTTCTTTCAAGCCATTGTGGTCGACTTCTTATGACAGAATTAAAATAAATTAAATTATGTTTGGCCAACCCATACTCTCATGCTAGCCGACCATACAATTTACAAGAGGGCAACGACCCATATTATTTTCCCATGTTAAGTAATTAATGAGAAAAGAGGGCATCAATTAAATATATGATAAGAGTAGCAATTAATGAGTATAAGGCAGTGATTGAAGATATAATATGCAACACTTGAAGTTAACAAATGGTAGGTTGAAATAAAGATTCATAGAGGCCGACCCCTTCCTTGACAAAGCCGACTCTCCAAATGAGGTCTTCTCCTTTGAAAAGATTAAAATGATTTAAATTAAATATTTACTGGTCGACCTTCATTGTTATGTTAGCGCCCAAGATCATTTTAAGAAGTCATCTCTTCTCATAATGAAGCCACCCCTCTTGATGCAACCAACCCCTCATAATGAGCACTTATGAAAGGATATGTTTTGAAAGGATGCATATAAACTAAGAGTTGTCTCCCTTTGCAAAACAATGCATCTCTTGATGAGGTCGCCTTCCTTGGTGAAGGTATATTAAGAGTTTTGTGGAATGTGGTGAAGTGCATGTAGATAAAAGGATATATTATTCGTACACAAATAGATTTGTGTGAGAAGAGAGGGGTTGATCAAAGGAAGATTTTGCAAATACTTATAGCAATACTAAGAGTAAGATTATAGCAGATTTTTTATCAGATTATAAAAAAAATTTAGAGTAGATATAAGAGTAGATTTAACAACAAATCTAAGGCGGATTTTGTGAAGAATTTTCTATGAGTAACACTCATTAAAGGTGCAAGATTCAAGAAGGCATACAAGATTAAAGGATATTGAATTGTACATCATTTGTTGTAGAAGCAACATTCATAAGGTGGAATTTTTTTTGGAAGTTGGTGCTTCCTAAAAGAGAGATTGATGTCTCTCACTAAGTGCTTAACAATGGGGGTTGGTGCCTCTAGTAGGTTGGTGCCTACAAATTGTGGGGATTGGTGTCTCCAGTAGGTTGGCGCCCATGAAACTTGTAAGAGAGTTTTATATAAGCAATACTTTTTCGTGGTTTTCTCTTGCAAAGGGCTTGCACACAAATCCTGTGTTCTTCTTGTGTTTAATATTGTGCAATTGATGTTATTGTGATTGTTAATTTGAAAAAGTAAAAGATTGCATTATACTGATTGACGCCCCCTCTTAGTATAATCGTATGCTTATCAACATGTGCTTAACCTTATTACATAATTGTTCACCTTCTCATGTTTTATTGTAGATGAGGATGTCATCAAAGAATAACAACATATTCTTTTGAAGAAATGGGCACAACATTGAATTCAAGAGGCTTTGAAAAGTTGATAGGGCATTAGTAAGACCAAATAACATAACTAAAAATTCACAATACCCTCAAGAGCACTAAAGGTAGTTGTATGTACATACTTCTGTAGTCAAATTAAATAATACTCTAAACACAAATCTAAATTAGTAAAGAAAACCACACCATTCAATTCATTTAATAATTTATCAATAATAGGAATATGAAACTTATCTTTAAGAGTGAGCTTGTTGAGCTCTTTGTAATTTGCACATATTCTCCATGATCCATCCTTCTTTTTAACCATAACCATTAGAGATGAATAGGCACTTTTGCTAGGGTGAACAATGTCTAAATCCAACATTTCCTTGATCATTTTTTTGATTTCTAACTTATATTCATATGGATAACAATAAGGTTTAATAATGAGAGGAATAGTTCTTAGTATTAATTAAATGACACAATCATGGTTGTTGTATGGATTTAGATCCTTGGGTACTTGAAAAACCTATTGATGGTGTCGATTGGTCTCTTGAACGTTAGGTGGATCTTGAGTTTTCATGTCTCGTGGTTCTACAAAATGTAGTTGTGTCACTATGCCATAAGAACATTTCTCAAATAATTTCTTCATCCTATGGGAGTGATAATTTGGCTTGGTGATTGTATCCCTATAAGTTTATACTTCTATCCATTTGTATTGAAAGCCATGAATAAGTCTTGAAAATTAAAAGATATTGTTCCCAATTATTTAAGCCATTGCATGCCCAAAACTATATCTACTCTCTCAATTAGGATATCAAACATTTTTAATCTAGGTGATGATCTCCTATTGAGAGTTATATATGATGACATTTACATTTACTACCACAAGAGAGTTGTTTCCCATTGGCTACCATGACCTTAAAATTGGAGATTGAATACATTAAATAATTGAGCTCATTATCCAATATTCTATTAATAAAGTTGTGTACTACCTATATCAACTAATACTATCACATTTTACTTTTTATATAACCAATTAGTGTTTGTGGTGTACTTGCTTCATTTAATGCATGTAGGAGATAGTAGCACATTCGTCTGAATTCTCATGATCAAATTCCACATTTGGTTCTTTTGTAGCTACTTCTCCCTCTTTTTCAACCTCATTCTCAATAATCTTTAGTCTTTTCTCACTATTATCACATTTATGACCTCTAGACCATTTTCTATCACAATACTAACACAAACCCTTTTATCTTTTCTTTTCCTCCTATTGAGGAGAGAGCTTAGTAGTTTATCTTGGGTTAAATAAGTTGGTCCCATTTCCATTGACAAGTTAAGTCATATTTTAATCTTTCCATCCTATGGTTTGACCATGTGTGGAACTTTTGGCAGTAGAGTTTCATGTCTCAATATGCAATGTTTGTTGGATAGCTTTGATAACTATATAAGGTTCCAACAAACAAACATCATGCTTAATTCGGTCATTAAGTTTGTTGAAGTAGAGTTGCAACCTTACAACCTTTGATAAGTGTCACATTTTGAGTTTGCATTGCCAATCTCATATGCTCAACATTATATTCAGTTCCAAACCCTATTTGTTTTTAATTTTTCAATTGGGTGAAATAGATTCATTTCCATGGTTTCTCATAGTGGGTTGCTACACCATTAGTAAATTATTTCCAACTAAGCACTTTCCCTTGCTTGTCACTTATCATCCACTAGTACCATTGATAATATTAATATTCTAAATGTAGTGAGGCTATACTAATTATTACATTATTTAGTATATTATGGACCTTAAAATATTGTTCCATGAAATTTATCCATGAAGTTACATCCATACCATCAAATTTATGGATGCCTATTTTGGGTTGGTTTAGTTTTGGACCTTGAAATGTTACCTTATCCCTTGATTTTGTCTGTTGGGGTTGTACCCACCTAGGTGGTTTAGTTGGGATTTATATTTAGACAACATTTCTTGTTTACACCTATTCAAGCCCTCATTTAATTATCTTGCAAATGAGACAAACAAATTATCTTTGATAAAATGTACCATTGTTTCACATCCTAGTGGAAAATTTCTCTCATTTTTATATGGTAGATAGTAAAGAGAGTCGGTCATTAGATTTAGTATTATTAGAAAATAATCCAAAATATGACATGGCTTTTGATGTATTTATTTTTTGAATTCATATTTTTAATTAGGTAAGGGAGGAAAGTGTTAGGTGCAAGTTGTAACCATACAATTATCAAACATGAGCTATAATTAAATTTAATGCTTGTTCAAACTTTGAACACTAAATTATAGAATTAATTTTTCCTCCAATAAGAAACTCTAGAGAACCAACTCTACATATTTGTTAACGAGCTTTCTAAAAATGTAAACAAATCTTAAAAAATTCAAAAAATAAGGCTTGTAGAGGAAATTAATGAAAATAATAAGATTTTAATAATTCACTAAAAAATAATCATAGAAAGCAAATATTTTACCTAGGATTCGATAATTATATTACTCAAAACCTTAATAAGTCATGGTCAAATTCACATGGTTTTTAAATTATGAGGAAAATAAAATTCTTAGTTCAAATCGTAGCTCTATTACCACTTGTTAAGATATTTCCTGAGAATAAAAATTAAAATAATGAATATTAGACCACTTTGAGGATATGAAATTTAAATAACTTGTGATGGTCTAGGATAACATTTCTCTTCTTTAATAATATGCATAACTATGCAAGAACATATCCCTTCATCTTAATTAAGTCAACCTAAGAAAATACCTAAAACTTATACATGAAAGTATTAAAGTTAAGCATGCCACAAGTGATTAACTGTATTACACTTAGGGAGATAGAGTATTATAAGTATAACACATTATAGTATGATAAAATCCAATTAATTATTCTTTTAGAACCACTTTACAAGTTGGACCATGTGTACCAAATGATATGTTTTGGTGATCAATATCAAGGTCATAAGGCACAATTTATTGTGCATGTAGAACCACATTTACCATGAAACTAGTTGTACATCTCATGAGCAAGTAGATTTACTTATCAAATGCCACCTCAACTATATTAAATTCACCATCAAATACCCATTATGACAATGGTAATTTATCTACAAGATTTTACCATAACAACATCCTTTCAACTACATCACTTAAGGCATACATATTGGCAAAGCCAAAGTCTCTATTATTTATATTGAAAATGATCCATAAAGCTTTGTTAGATAGGTTAGTCATGAATAACATAGTGGGATTGTCACTTAGCATCAATAAAAGTTACCACACCACCTCAACGTTGCCCATGATTACTATTGAAGTAGATACTATATAGTTAGATGACACAACACACAACTAAGAGCAAAAATCCAAAAACCTTGATCTCTTGAAGATAAACATTGAACTCAAAGGGGTAAATCTCTATAAAAAATCCTACACCATGAATTTGTTGATTGGATCCACTAAAACCCGACATTTCATGAGTTACAATTTATGAAGAAAGATGACATGAGGACATTTCCTCAGAGTTTAGCTCTTGCAAAGAAAAAATGTTCTACATAAATTGATTTCAAATTTTAGGAGAAAATATTGAAATTTTATTTACCATTTTTAAAGAACATATTCCCCTTCCTCCACATCCCAAGGAGGGATACATGAACGTCTACCTCCCTTTAATGTACAAGTAGTTTGAACTACCGATCTATCATGAATAATACACTTGTAGGAAGTGAAGTTCTAAATTATTAAGTTTTACTAACCTCTTTGAAAGATTCACTAGAAGGATGGTGGCCTTTGGTTAAGTTATGACTACTTGCTTGGATTTTCTATTGGATTGTTACTAAGATGGTTTTGTTGAGCCATGGATTTCTCATTATCTTGAGTTTGAGGTCTTATATAACATTGTGTTTTTAGTAGCCAAACCATTGTTGTGTCAGCCATTGTTGGATTAATGAGCCATTATTGGGCCCATTACAACTATTTTTGCACATATGTATAATAGTCCAACCATCTTCATCCTTCCTTGTATCATCAACTACTTTGGAGGTTGGTTTACGCTTGTGGATAGCTAAGGGGCAATCTATAGTTTTATGGTCAAAGGAAAAACATGAAAACAAGTGTTAGGAAAATTGATTGTACAAAAGACATTATGCATGGCACATGTTGCCAATATGTATATCAAGTTTCCTTGAAGTCTTTGGAGAGATATATTTTCATAGACTTGACATTGTGGTCAATGATAGTAAAAATTATTGAACACAACATAGCCTCTCTCCGAAGAGAGGAGGCAATATGGTTGACATATGTCCAACAAACTAAAGGAAACCCAAGAAACCCAATCATACAAGGACTTACCTTCTGCTTATTTAATTTTCTATTTCATAATCTAAATGTTTTAAGATTCTATTTAATTAAATATTGTTCATATTATTGTTGAAAATTTATAATACTGTATTTATATTGTTCATTTTAATGATGGGAATTACCCCTTGTGGAAAACATGTCATTTTAAAAATAATTTTTTAGATTTAATGCTTTTGATTTTGGTAACATGGGATTTAGAAAGGGCTTGTACTTTGTACAAGAAGGAATAAAGACAATAAATCTCAACAAAAACCATCATTAGCAACAAGACAACCACAAAATAATTAAAAATAACTAACATTAATTTTTAGATTTAATGGTTTTTTATATTATATATAGAGTGAACACCATGTTACAAAGCCATGAGGAGCAGTACTACTGCTTGCTAATACATTGTTCAATAGATTCCATCAACATACAATTACAATATCATATTTGAGAACCAAGTTTCAAACTATAGGTAATAGAGGACCCTGCTAGATGATTTCAACTTGTACACTATTGCATATACCTTGTTACTCATAAAAAACTTGCCCCGAAATTTTGCAAGACCGTTGCTATCTAGTATCTTTTTCCAAAACAGATCATGTTCTCCCCGTCCAAACTGATATTCGTACATACCATTTCCATACCTTCAAGCCAAAAAGGTACTCGCTAACCAAAAACCATGCTGTCTCATGCTCCATATCAGGTGGTTTATTCCTCACTTCCAACTAGGCGCTTCATCCCAAGAAATGTCTCTGCTGCCTCTATCTTCTCTCTAGTTAAATCCTCAAGCCGAAGAAGGGGTGGAGGGTCCTCCCTCTATGCTTCCTTGGCCACTTTCTCATTAAAATATTTTTGAAATATCTCTAAGGCCTGTAAGAATATCTCTGTACTTGGCTGCCCTATTTGCCATGTATGCCCCAGTCTAACTTCCTATAATTTGATCTGCAAGATACCATCCTCCAATAACTTGAAGAACTTGAATTTGGAGACTTTCACTGTCATGGTAAATTGCAAGGCAATATTATATAAGGTGAGTCTTCTTGAAGACTCAGTGAGTGCCCTCATTTTCCCATTAAATCTTTCATTATTCTGAGCTTTCCAAATGTTCCAAAAAATTTTAGTAGATACGCAAGACCAAAACAAAGATTGTTCTTTGCCAAATTTATTGCTTCTAATTAAAATAACTCTATCCAATCTCATTTTACCATCTGTGCTCCATACATCTAATTTATTACAGAAAAAATTCCAAGTTTCTTTTACAAATAAACAATAAAAAATATATGATATATTGTCTTTGGAACCTTGCACATTATACAGATTTTAATGTCAGTAGAACTTATCTTAAAAGGAAACCTGTGGAAGATCAACAACCATCTAAAGCAGGCCTTCTTTGGCTCTACTATTCTAACCCAGTTATTTGAGAGAATTTTGGTCCATTCACCACTGTTCAGATTAATATTCCACTTATTGTTCAAGTAATAAAAATTTCCTTGTTGTTTAGTGAGAGTGTTATAAATTATTTTTGCATTAAGCTTGTTGTTATTGGTCCCATTTTTCCACTAGAATTCATTGTATTGCTTTGCATTAAATTTGGTACTTATCGGCTAGTTTATTCCACTGCAAGACTCTTATAATGGAGTAGTTCCTCCATTGAGTATCAGGAATATGGAATTCATTTTTTAGTTGGGTCCATTCTTTTAACATTCCATCATTTAGGATTTCTGAGAAGCTTTAAATACCTTTACTGTTCCAATTCTTAGTTGAGCAACCCTACAAGAGAGTTAAAGACTTATCTTTATGCTTGAGGCTCCACCAAATGGACCTTTGAGAGTACAAAATGTTACCCTAGGAGAATTGAGAGTTGCAAATGAACCCTTTGACCTGCTCCCATGCTTTCCAAATGCTTCTAAAAACCACTGAGCCTTCGAGGGAAATAGGGTAGTGACAATTAAGAAGGTCACTAAGGGGGAGGTCTTTCCATTTTTTACCATTTTTGGGGGTTTCCCTTTGTATATTGCTTCTAATAAACACTTTCCAAGGTTCATTACCAACTAGGTATTTGAAAATCCACTTGGCAACTAGTGCTATGCCTTGGAGTTTCAAATCATTTAGACCAAGCCCCCCTTCTACTTTACTTACATAGCACCAACTCCATTTGACCACATGCCTTTTCTTCTTACCCTTACCATCATACCAAAGAAAACTATGAATCCTTTTTTGGATCTCTTCCACTTGATAACTGCTAAACAACCACACTGAGGAAAAGTAAAGGCTATAAGATGAAAGGATATTTTGAAAAATTGGAATTCTCCCAGCCAATGAGAGATACTGCCTGTTCCATTTCTCTATCTTTTCTCAATCTTGCTTTTAATACAGTTCCAAATTTCTTTTCAGTTTGGCCATACCACAAATGGTATTTCCAAATACCTTACCTGCTTGTGTAGTCCTCCCCATTGGATTCCAAGTTTATTTGTCCATTTAGGAGGCCTGTCCTGCCACCCAAGAAGAATAGATTTAGAGAGGGAGACTTTTGCCTCCAAGGCTTCACAAAAAGTATTGAGTTTTCTCATCAAATTGGAGACATTTTCTTCCTCCAACAAGGGGAACAAGGCTGTATCATCAATGAAATTAACATTCAGTAAGTCTTCATTGTTTGGGAGTGTAATGCCTCTAACCCTTGGTGAGAGCACATTGGATCTGAAAACATAATAGAGGGAATCAGAGGCAATCATAAACAAAGTAGGGGCTAGAGGATAGCCCTATCTGATTGACCTTTCTAGAGTGAATTCATCTATTAGAGACCCATTTACATCCACTTGAGCCACAACATATTTAAACAAGGTGATTACCATATTACAAAAAGCTTGGGATAATCCAAAGGATTCAAGTGTGAGTCTGATAAAAGACCATTCAACCCTGTCATACACCTTTTCAAAGTCTAATAAAAGGATAGCAACCTCCTTATTAGAGTTTTTTGCTCACTCTAGCGCTTCCGAACTAGTAATGAGATTTTCCAATATATATCTGCCATTTATAAAGCTTGTTTGGGTTGTACTGATGAGTTTAGGTGGAACATTTACCAGTCTTCTTGCCAGGACTTTGGCTAGAATTATGTATGAGACATTCAATAGAGTTATGGGTCTCCATATTATTAGTTGGGTCTTATCACCTTCTTTTGGGAGAATTTTTATAATGCCCTTGTTAATGCTAGTACCCAGGGAACCTTTCTTCAAGGCCTCATTGTATACTAAGAACAAGTCATCAACAACCCACTCTTTGAAGGTCTTGTAAAACTCTGCAGGGAGACCATCCGCTCCCGAAGACTTGTGATTCTACAAAGTTTCTATTTCCTTTTTTATTTCTTCTTTGGAGACCTCACTTCCCAAGTTTTCTACCTCTTCCCTTTCTAATTTCTTAGGAATGATATTTCTAATCACATCCCTTGCACTAGAGCAACCATTACCACCAGTTTTAGAAGAAAACAAAGACTTGTAAAACACATGAAAATGGCCCTTGATTACCTCTTGATCACACACTACCCCTTCATCCACTTGGATATGCTCTATATGCTCCATGAAGTTATTTTTCTTGATGAGTTTGAAGAAAATTTTTGACCCTTTGTCACCATTTTCTAGCCAATTAAGCCTAGACCTAACCTTTAGACCCTAATTTTTTTGTTCTAGAGCCTTCTTAAAGAGTCCTTGGCTAGAATCAACCTGTCACCCAAGTCCACATTGCTGGGTCCTTTTGAAGCCCAAATTATGCTTGCAACAACTCCTCTTGAAGAAGACCTTCCTCCCTTCTATTGTCCATGGCTTTTTTTTACCAATTGTCTAAAACAAGACTTGCCAACCTTTGACATTCAGGTTCCACCTGTCTATGGAATTTAACCCTTTATGCATGCATCTTTTTATCATCCTGAGAGTTTTAATGGCATCAGAACAATCCTTGTACTGTAGTAGATTGGTATTGAGTAGGAATCCACCCCTCTTTCTCTTCTCACCCCTCGACCCCTTCTTAAGAAGGATTCTTAATTTTATGGGGTGATGATTAGAGAGAGTGTATGGGTGCACTTCAATTTCACATCCATCCCTCAGAGTTAGTAAGAAAGGCTTCCTCATTTATGTAGAATATATCCAACCTGTAATAGATCCTTCAATTGCCCTTTTGTGCATTGCACTAGGTAAACCATATACTAGGGTAGTCCTTCTTCTGCCGTTTAATTGGATCCATCAACTTAAGCTTGCTCTTCATTTTTGACCAGAAGTATTTTTCATTCCCTCTCCACTCCATATCACTTCCACCAAGTTTATCCTCCTGATTTTCTATCATATTGAAATCCCCTCTAATGATCTAGGGGAGATTCTCTAGCTCACACATCCATTTCCAAACTTTGATTCATTCTCCATACTCATTTGGAGCATATATCGAGCAAATACCAAAGGAGCAATCTCCCTTTTTCAACAACACCCATACTACTCTATTGCATGGGGAAACCCCATGATTGGAGACATAGTACCCCCACTCCTTAGAAAGTATGATAAAAACCCCCCTTCCTTTCTCATGCTAAGTAACAAAGTGGATGGAATCCCTCCAAATAAAATTGAGGCTAGTTTCCAATACCACCTCTTTTACCTTGCATCGGATGAGAAGCCTTCTTAGAATTTGCTTCCTTTCTAGGGATTCTAAGCCCCTTACATTCTAGGATATATAGTTAAGAGTCATTGTGTCTAGGGTTTAGGGTTGGTTCCTTATAAAATTTAAAGTTCTAAAAGCACCTAGGCACCTTCTGATCCACTTCCATCCTCTTGGGTATTGGGCTAGCAATGACCGCACTGAGTTTCTTCCTTTTTTGTTTTGCAAGAAGCTTAAGGTTTCCTTTCCCTTTTGGGATTAGAGTTTCAATTCCTTTTCTTGGTCTTCCCCTTGATCTGCGAGGTAGTTCTGTTTTGTCCCCACCCTTAGAGACTCCCTTGGTTGTCGGGTCCCCTACAACCCCTGAAGGCTCAATAATTTTAGAAGGCTTATTTGAAAAAACATCGGATGCAAGATTAGTTATCTCCACCTCTCTCTTGCAGGAAAGTGAGTTTTCAAAATCTTGATCCTCTTTTTTACCCTGAGGGCTAGCATAACCCCCACCTATAACCATCATAGTATCTTTGGTGCATAGATTACAATCCCCTCTAGAGTTATTTTGAGTCTTCTAATGAGTGTTTTAAATGATACTTTAAATGTTCATTTTGTGCTCACTAAAACTTTATTATACTGTTAATTAACAATGTTGGCAGTAGAATATATGCTTTTATGTTTGCTTGTTTTGCTCTATATTTAGCTAATTAGGGAATATATTAGAAATGATATTTTGCATTGGATGTATCACTTTTAATGATGTTAATGATGGAATGACTATTTAAATTGAAATATGTGTTGTCACATTAGCATCATATTTTTGAGGATTCTGTTTAGGTGATTAAAGGCTTCTTTTGCTCACATTAGCATCATATTTTATGTTTTCTTGTTTTGCTCTATATTTAGCTAATCAGAGAATATATTAGAAATGATATTTTGCATTGGATGTATCACTTTTAATGATGTTAATGATGGAATGACTATTTAAATTGAAATATGTGTTGTCACATTAGCATCATATTTTTGAGGATTATGTTTAGGTGTTGTCACATTAGCATCATCATGTGGATCTGTTAAACTCTCTATTTAACAAATGTGGAATCAATCACACTCCGATCGCTCTAGCTGGATACTGATTCATCATAATTTTAGATTGACTTCTCTAGTCAGTTGTGAAACTTCTTGTTTCAGTTGTTTGGTGGTGGAATTCTCTCTGATACTTTCATTTCTATTTCAATTTTAGTTTGCCACTTTGTATCTTGGTGAGTAGCGCCATGATATTGAATTCAAATAAGGGATATTCCTCTAAATATCCATCTTTAGGAATAGTCCAATAGTTAGATAATTTTTCACTTGATATTGTAATGATTGTATTACGCACTTTGTTTTCATCGCCCTATTTGGGCCAATTTGAATGCAAATAAGAAGTTAATCCGAATCTCAGTGTTAAAGGTCCCACTAGAGAAAGAGCAGGGCCCACTCGATCGAAGGAGTTGATCTTGTGTTGTGTTCTTTTGATTCAGATAAGTTTTGTTCAATTAGTATCAAGTGATGAGATAATAATCTTGATTTCTGTTTAATCACTGTTAGTATTCATACTTTCTAGATTCATTTGTAGTGTTTCTTAAATAGTTTGTTATGCTTCACTGTAGATTAACATTTATTCATTTACTCTAGATTTGAATGTTGTTCCTAGGAATTAGATTTAGTAAATATTTTCAAATGCATGACGGTTTTGGTAGAAGTAATAATAATGACTGATGGGAAGATTAAATTGAAACTTATTTGGAATTCATTCATGGAATTTAGTGTTGTTGTTTTCTAGGTTAATATTAAAATAGACTTTCCTTTCA
Organism: Sequoia sempervirens; assembly: GCA_007258455.2. Taxonomy (NCBI): domain Eukaryota; kingdom Viridiplantae; phylum Streptophyta; class Pinopsida; order Cupressales; family Cupressaceae; genus Sequoia; species Sequoia sempervirens. The sequence goes on along the minus strand of VDFB02354351.1, from coordinate 87,093 downwards.
AGTAAAATAAGAATAGAATTTGAATTCTGAATTTTAGATTAAGTGTGAATTTAGTTGCATTTTAATTCTTCCATAAATCAATTAAAATTAAGTTAGGCTGAGTCTGAACTAAGTTACTAGAGTTCTAATTTGCATTGGTTAAGGAATAAAGTTAGAATTAATTCCTTAAATATTAGTTAGAAATTAGTTGTTAAGTTCCACTCCCGAGAGCTCCTGAAATGTCCTAAAGGAGTCTGAACGAAATTAAAAGTCATTGTTTATAGTGCAAAACCCCCCAATTTGTGGACATCCTTATCGCATATAGCTCTAAGACACACCTAGTTTGATAGTTGAAAGATTAAATGATGCAAGAAGTGACATCAACGACCTTGCCCATCATTTTTGGCATCATTGCTGGAGAATTGAAAGATTTGGCTATTAAATTTTCAAGCCCTAGCATTGATAAGGAAGAAAATTTAGATTGTGGATGAGATGAGCTAGAGATCCTCTAGGAAGGTTTCTTCCATGAAACATTGATTTTGATCAAGTTCAACAACATCAGATTGAAAATCAACAAGTGAATCAGGAAATTATCAAGAAGAATAAATGAGTGACCAACCAGGAAATGATCCCCCACCAAATAATAGGACCTTTTCCTATCCTATTAATTTTAACAAATGAGATGATGAGCTCCCTATGAAAAAAAATTCACCTTTTGTTTTACCTACCTTTAGGGGAAAAACTTATGAGGACCTTGACCAATTTCTCTTTGAGTTTAAGGTTTTATACCAAACCTATGACTATACAACTAATAACTAGAAGTTGAAATTATTTCCTTCTACCTTGAAAGAGTCAGCCTTACATTAGTTCATGGGTTTAGGTGCAGGGACAATCTCAACTTGGCAGTAAATGGAAACTGAGTTTTTGGATAAATACCAAGATTACTATCAAGTAAGAGATAGGAAAGAAGAGTTGTTCTGAATGAAACAATTGGAAGATGAAGGTCTAGAAGATTATGCTGATAGATTTCAGTTTGTGCATAAAAGGTGTGGTAATGGGTTGGATAATGATATTAGTAAAACAATTTTTCTAAAAGGAATTGATCATGAGTCTAGAGAGTCTTTGAATCTTATGGGGAAAGGAGACATCAATAATATTTCTTTAGAAGAAATTATTGAGATATGTAGAAACTACTCTAGGAATGGAGTAGGGACTAGAAACTCCTGAAGAAACAAAGTTCTCACTCCTAATGTATCTCAAGTAATGGAGGAAATTGCAAATTTGAAAACTAATCTACTCCTTCATCTCAACATGCAAGGAGATAAGAAGACTACTAAGCCTTTATCCATTTATTGTTCCAAATGCAAAGGGAAACATATTTTGAGAAAGTGTCCATTAAATCAAATTGATCTCTGTGAAATCTGTGAGAAACATCATGCAACAAGTTCTTGTAGCCTCTTATCTGGAATTAAGAATAATTTGAAGAAACAACCTGTAGTAGAGGAAGAACTTAATTATGTTGGGAAGAGATCTCATAATACATGATATAATGCTAATCAAGGGCAATATGTTCCTAGAGCTAATTGGAATCAGAATCCTTGGCCAAATGCAAACCAATGGACTCCTCCTTACCAAGCACAACCACCACCTACGTTCTGGGGTCAACCCAAACAGATGAATCCTTAGTGGAACAAATCATAGTGGTAATCAAATCAACCATAGTGGTAGCTGAACTAGCCATCATGGAAACAAAATCAAACACAATTTCAACTGTGGAAAAATCAGGGGCCGAGACGTCCTTGGGCATAGTCACCTCCATTAGTCACTGGTCCTAATCCTGCTAATGAACAAGTAAACCAACCTCAGTCGCTAGCACAACTTGTCTCAAATCCAAAAAACAATCGTACTGATTCAAATCCTCCTACTTTGAATGTGATAGATACCAATGATATTCAATTAAGGAGCCACAATGTCCCATCTATACCAAATGCTAAAGATCAGGAGGGTGAGAAAGAAAAAGAGTATTCAAAGGAAAACCAGAACTCTGATGATGTACAAAAGGTTAATCAGACACCTTATCCTAAGCGCTTGAAAATAGAACAAGCAACATTCCCCAACCAAATTATATGAATGTAGTGGACTCTCAACTTCTTTGTGAATTAAAGAGATTAATGTTGAGATACCAATATTGTAGGCCATTAAAGAATTTCTAGAAATAAATCAGTTGGCTAAGTCTCTTTATATGAAAATGCCAGGTAGGAAGAAGAAATTACCTCCTATAATATAGATAGGGACCAAACTCATTGATGTTTTGTTAGGAATATTATTACCTCAAAAGTATAATGATTCTGGTAGTCCTATGATAACTTTGAGTATTGAAGGAATTGAGATAACCAACATGCTAATTGATTTGGGAGTAGCTATCAATTTTATCACATCAAACACTATTGAACTATTGGGTATGACAAGTGTTCAACCCACAACAACTATTTTACAGTTGGCAAATCAATCTACTACCAAACCTGAAGGTGTTCTTGAAGACATCATGGTTACTATTGATATATGGGATTATCTAGTTCTCAAAGCTAGAAAGAAGAATTCTGGTTATCCAATTATCTTAGGTAGACTATGGTTGGCTACTACAACAACATTGATAGATTACAGATCAAGAAGTATGATCATTTCTAATGGTTAGAAATAGGAGTTGTCACTTTTTCCCCTAGCCCAATCATCATTTCAGCCTAATACTCAACTTTGGGTCGATGAGGAAATAGAGTCAGAAGGAGATGGAATTGTAGAATTGGCCATGGTTACTTTGGTAGAACACGTCAAAGAATATGAAGAACAAGATGTTAATTCTGAAAAGATCGGTCAAGTAAAAAAGAAGAAGAATTGTTAGGGAATGTTGCATCAAAAAAATTCACACACATGTCCCCTGAATACACTTGTTGGAGATCTACTAGATTCTAAGAATAAGACTAAGGAAATTACAGTAGCAGGGGATAAGCCTCTTTTTATTAATTTATCCTTATCATCCTCACAAGAAGAATAATTGAAGCAAATCTTGGAAAATCATACTAAAGAATTTGCTTGGGAATATAAAGACATGAGAGGAATACACCCTTCTATTTGGGCTCATCATATATATTGAAGATGTTAAACAAGGCAGGGTCAAAGAAGGATCAATCCTATTCTTTGAGATATTGTAAAACAAGAGATGGAAAAACTACTGAAAGTGGGGTTTATTTATCCAATATCTAATAGTCAATGGGTTTCCCCATTGGTTATCATTCCCAAGAAAAATGGAAAATGGTGTGTATGTGTGGATTATAGAGAATTAAACAAAGCCACTAGAAAAGATCATTTTCCTTTGCCATTTATTGATCAAGTACTTGATAACCTAGCTAGCAGTAGTTATTTCTCTTTCCTAGATGGATTTAGTGGTTATAATTAGATCCAAGTGGCTCCTAAGGACTAGGATAAGACTACCTTTACATGTCATTGGGGAATGCATGCTTATAGAATTCTACCATTTGGATTGTGCGATGCACCAACCACTTTTTAGAGAGCTGTCTTGGCAATTTTTGTCGATTTAACTACCTCATGTGTAGAAGTATATATGGATGATTTTACAAGAAATGCACAAACATTTGAAGAAGCACTTGAAAGTTTGAATAAATTTTTACAAAGATGTAAGGATCTTAGGTTATCTTTGAATCATGAAAAGAGTTCCCTCATGATGATAGAAGGGATTGTTCTAGGACATCGCATTTCAAAACAGGGAATAAAATTTGACCCCAAGAAAGTTACAATCATTCAAAGGATTGAGATCCTTAAAATTCAAACTGAAGTTCACAGTTTTCTTGGGCATGCTAGTTACTACAAAAAATTCATTGAAGGGTTTAGTAAAATTGTTGAACCTTTGTTCACATTGCTAAAGAAGGATGTGGAGTTTTTATGGACAAGTGATTGTCAAAAATATTTTGAAACAAATAAACATGCTTTAACTACTTCTCCAATTATCAAAGGACCTGTTTGGGGAGTTTCATTTCATATACATGTTGATGCGTCCAATTTTTCTATTGGTGCAGTCTTGGGATAGAAAGATGAGAATGAAGCAATGCATGCTATCTACTATATTAGTAAAAATCTGAATCCTGCTGAGAGGAATTACACAACTAAAAAATAATTTCTAGTAGTAATATATGCAATTAATAAATTTAGGCACTATATTACTAGTGAGAAGGTATTCATTCACACAAACCATGCTGCTATTAAATATATGATGAATAAAGCTGTAGTGGGTGGAAGAATTATAAGATGGCTATTATTGTTGCAAGAATTTGATGTGACTATTATAGATAAGCTTGGTAAAGATAATGTTGTTGTTGATTTCCTTTCAAGAATTATTTTACAAGGTGATCAAGAGCTAGTAGATGACACATTTCCAGATGAAAACTTGTTTGCAATATCAATTCATCCTCCGTGGTTTGTTGATCTTGCAAATTATCTTGTAATAGGTAAGTGTCCAAAACATTTTAATCCCAAGCAGAAGAGGAGATTAATTCGTGAAAGTTCTAGATTCCAATGGATAAATGGAATTTTGTTTAAAATGTGTCTTGATCATGTTCTTCGTAGGTGTGTTGCAAAAATAGATGTTTATGATGTCATACATGCTTTCCATCATGAGCCAGAGGGAGGAAATTATTCAATGATCAAAATGGTTCATAAGATCCTAGGAGCTAGTTATTTTTGGTCATCTATGAAAAAGGATGTTTCATTATTTGTTAAGCATCGTGATGAATGCCAGCACATGGGGAGACCTATAGCAACAATGGAGATTTTGTTACAACCTCAGATAGCTCTGGAACTGTTTGAGAAATGGAGAATTGATTTTGTGGGACCTGTTGATCCACCTTCTAAAGGAAAACAAATATTCTAGTTTATACAAACTATGTTACAAAGTGGGCCGAAGTGGAAGCTTTACCAAAAACAAGGGAAGATAAAGTAGTTGATTTTCTGTACAAGCATATTCTTCAAAGATTCGGTGTACCAAGGGAGATAGTGTCAAACCAAGGACCTCAGTTTGTGTCTGCTATGATGAAAGCTTTTATGCAAAGATATCAGATGATACACATGAAATCCACACCATATCATCCTCAAGAAAATGGGCAAGTAGAAGTTACTAACCGAGAATTATAAAATATTTTGACAAAGAATGTTTCATTGAGGAAAACAGACTGGGCATAAAGGTTAGATGAAGCAGTTTGGGCTTACAATACAACCTGAAAGACAACCACTGAATTCTCTCCATATGATTTAGTGTATGGAAAAACTCCATTCATGCCTATTGAGTTTGAGTTACAAACATTAAAAACAACATTGGAAGTTGGTATTGATTTGCCTGAGGCAGAAAAGCAGAGGATTTTACAGCTGAACTGATTGGATGAAATGAGAATGGAAGCTCTTCAACACATAGAAATGATACAAAAGTAGAGGAAAGAATGGCATGATAAGTACATTGTGGCCAGGAAACTCAAGAAAGGAGATTGGGCACTATTATTTGATTCTAGATTTTAAGAATTTAAAGGGAAATTCCATACAAGATGGTTAGGAACCTATGAAATTGATCAAGTTTTTGAAAATGGAGTGGTTCAACTAATACCAATAGATGGAGAAAGAAGGATAATGTTGGTAAATGGTCATTGTCTGAAGATATATCACAAACCAACATCAAAAGAGGAATTTTTATTAGCATTATAGCATAGAATTGAACATTTTCTTGTGGAGGATTTTTCTTTCATGGGAGAATGTACTTCGTTATAATCCTTTTGAAGAAGGAAGTAATAAAGGAGATAAGTTGAAAATTAGAAATGGCAGTTTATCTCCCAAAAAATGTTCTAAAAATTAAAAAAAAGGAGGAATGGCTGAAAACCATAAATGACGGTCTTCCTGGATCAACTTCAATTTGCTCCTGATGACTCCTGATGGTCTCAAAAGTTCTCAAGTAATAAACCAACTATTGAGTTTTCTGTGTTTGACTCGTTGGAATATTTTCTAACTGGGTTAATTAGCACACCCTGGTTGAGTTATGCTTTCAATGAGGTATGCATTTATTGTGAGTATTATTTTCAAAATATTATCTTTCTAATTTAGTTAGTATATTGTGAAGTTAGGTAAATGTTTTAAGCATAGAAATCTCTACCAATTAGTTGTTAATGGTATAATAAATGGGTATTAATTATATCAAAATTTTGTGGAGAGAAGGATGTGACATTGAAATATTTCCGTAATGATTACAAGAAAAGTTAAAATCTTCATGTGATTGCAAATAAATTTGCATGTGTTAGCACTACCGCCAAACTTGCAAATCATAATGCAAAGTACAGGTTTGTGCGTGCAAATTTTCCAAAAGGAATAAAGTGAAATTAATACTGGACGTTTTGACACGATGTGCCATTTATGGAAAGTTGTTGCTTCCAAAACAAGAAACTCATTTTGTGTTTTGTTCAAAAAATTTGTGGCCGCCATTTTTCTTGTCAAGTTGCACTGGTAAAAAATGGGAAACAAGAGAAATGTAGAGCCTAAGAACTTCAATTTGGATTATGATATAGAAAGATTGCTTAGGGAAGCTAGATGGCTCGACTTTATTCAAATGTATAAGGGTTTTGAGCTAGAATTGGTTGAAGAATTTGGGAGAAATTTTCATGTTAATGTCATAAGAGTCAGAGGGGAGGTAATCTAAGTCTCTCTTACTATTATAAGTGAATTATTAGGTATTCCCATTGAAGGAGAACTATTAAATAAATGACATATCAGTTTTGAAGAGTCAGTTTCAACGTTCCATCAGGAACCTGAAAGGTGACCTAAAATTCAGTGGCACAAGGGAAGTCAGAGGGGAATAGCTTGCAATAGCCTATAGGAGCCCTAGAAAATCGCTGTTAAGTGGTTAATGAAGTTCTTCACTTATGAAGGACAATATGGCACAATATTGGGGCCAAGAATGCGATTATTGACACATTTAAGGTATGGTAATACCAAACCTTCTACAAAAATCAATCTACCCGATTTTCTATTTTCTCAAATCTCTGCTATGATATCTAAAGTAAAATCTAGGGGTAAATCATCTATCATATATTATAGTTTGATACATTTGATTATAAAGCTCCATTTTTTGAGGAAAGAGTCCGGTAAAGAAGGGTGGCTTGAATTTTTGTTAGCTCCAACTGTCAAACATGGAACAAAAACCAAAAAGGGTCCTGTAGAGAAAAGGGTAAAAATTGAAAAAGGAGAATCTTCTAGGATAGGACAAAAAGAGAAAAAGAGAAAGCTATAGGAATCTGTTAGGGTAACCTGTAGTATTTCTAAAAATAAAAAGCAAGAGTCAAAAGAAGAAAACCTGAGTACTTTTGACACCCATGTTTCAACTCCTAATAGTTCACCCAGACAAACCCCTGAATCTCCTTAGGACACTGTAGGAAGCCATGAAAAGTTTCAAACCCCTGTACAGTCTCTTGAATGGGCCATTAGTCTTCATGAATTCCCAATTACATCTCCTAAAAGAACCATGTTAGAATCCCATAGCTGACCTCATGCCGAACAATCTCCTCATATTTCAATAAAAAGATAGCTCTGTTGAAAAATATGACAATAAAATGGAGGAAAAAGAAGCTTCTAAGGAATTTGAAGATGAGGAGGCTGAATCTTCTCCTCCACTTTCTTTGTTTCATGAAAGAGGAAAGGGTAACGAGCCAATGAGTGAACAATAGGAATATCCTAAAACACAAGGAGAAAGGATGGAGGAGGAAGAAGAGTTAGTAAGAGAAATGGCTATATCAAGAATGCAAGCAGAGTTAGAGGAAGATAAAAGAAAAATGCAGTTTCTTGAAGAGAAATTAAAAAGGAAAGAAGAAGAGTTGTATCAGTCTATGAATAAAAAAAAAGAAATGAAAAAGGAAATGACATAAAAAGAAAATAATTTGCAAGTAAAGTAAAACAAAAAAAAGGAAGTTTTGCAACAAGCTAATGTGCAGGCATTAGCAAATGCAGAGGAAATAGCAAAGTTAGAATAAAAAGAGGAAAGGTTGAGACAAAAATCTATTGAATTACATTTTCAAGAGGCTTCCATCTCATCTACTCCACCCAAATACCTCTCTTTACCTCATATTCCACCACTTATGCCTACTCCACCACTTGTTCCAGGGTAAAAGCACAAACCTATGTCACACTTTATAAAGGAATCAACCAACAACAAATTTTTTTTTGAACTTCGACCACATAAAAGTGGTATTTATATTTTGAATTCAAAAATGGTGTAAACTAATGAAATGTAGAATTTTTGATTTAGTTTATTCCTGTAATTTTTAAATTTTAAAAAAAAATTGTTTTCATTATGTTTTTATCAATTTAAGGACAAAATTTGGAATGCTGAAAATTTCAAAAAAGAGTGTCTTCATGGACCGTCAAGAAACAAATTGAAAAAAACTTCATTTCTCCTTTTTTTTTTTTTCTCCAAATAGGTAACTTCAATATCTTGGGCATGGAAAAAAAATATCACATTTTGATATATATTTTTCTCGTAATAATGTTTTAAAGTCAGACATGTCAGAATTTGACAGTTTTCACTGGCCATCAACTATTTTCAATTTTTTTAATCATTTTCAAAAAACAAAATATACCCTTTTGAAGAAGACTCTCTCATCTTGTGCCCCATATAAGATTTAATTTGTTTTAATAAGTTTTACCTACTTGCATTATTTTAAAAATAAAATATATTAAAACTAATCAAAATTTTATAAAAAACATATATTTGGATTCTCCACTCTGAACTCTACAAAAGGGTATTTTTATTTTTTGCAGAAAGATCATTTTGACTAGAGAAATATTATGCCAAAGTTGAATGTGTTAGAAAATTCTGAAAAATGATGAGTTGGCTGTCATGTAGGATGCCAACTAGACATTATTGGTTGAGAGGGTTTCGATCGAGTATGTCTGAAACATACTCGGCCGAAAATGGCTTGATATTTTCAAGCCATAAATACCAGATGCACTCACTTACACTCACTTTTTCTATGTGTTTTTCCAGCCATATTCGGCCGAGTACCTTTCGGCCAAAAATGTGCTTGCCACATTGGCGGCACATGGTTTCGGCTGAAAGCGACTCAACCTAAAATCTTCCGGCCGAAAATAGTTCGCTCGGAACCATTTATTTGTCCAAAAGTGTGACACACTATTGTGCTTTTACCCTCCAAGAAGATACCTTTCTCTAACAGTAATGAAACTTAAACAAGAAAATAATCAATTGAAGAATCAAGCTTAGAAGTTAGAGAAAGAAATAGATGAAGCAAATGAAAGATTTGAGCAAGTTGTAGAATTGTCCTTTTCAATGTTGTCCATGAGGAAACCATCAGGTTTATATACATTGTTTTTGAGGGAAATATTTCTTCAATGGAAAATTAATCAATTGGTTCTAAGGAGAAAAACTGAGTATGATGATGATAGTGATTTTATAAAAGACTTTTATAATAGTCATCCAACTGTTCATAATCATTTGTCTGAATATTTTCAACATGGTTTTCTTCTTAGATATTTTCCTCGATCATTTCTGAATATTTTTATAGGAAAATTGCAAATTAGGTCTTTTGTATCATTGTTACAAAATCAAGTTGAATGGGAAAGTCAAATAGCTCAATATAAAGATGCACAAATTAAATTAGGTCTCCCTATGAGAGATGAAACCCCCTGGTCAATGAATTTTAGAGATGCTTTCAAATATTTTGCACTATCACAGAAAATAGCACCAATTTTTAGGCAAAATCTTTCTAGGAGCATTCATGCCTTCTAGGATAGTCAAGATCAACTTCCATACATAGCTTTGGCTGCAACAAGAGAGAGGTTTCACAACATCCCAATGCCATTGAGAAAAAGAGAGCCCATCTCTCCATGAAATATTACCTGGAGTCTCACTAGAGTGAGAACTTTAATAAATATCATAGAAGAGCAACAAACCAATTGGATTGGAATGAGATTTAGACCACCCTTAATCATAATGCTTGCACCTACATTAGATGTATCACCACAATTTATAGGGGAAAATTTAAGAGATTGGATGAAAAAAATTGAACAACTGAATGGGTATGCTCATTCTAGGACCTTCTTACAATACATGTTGGAATGTGTTGATGTATTGTAAAGTGCTGATATGGTTACTTGGATAGTGAGCAGAAACAAAAAATTTCCAAATCCTCAACCACGAGGACATGGTTGATAGCAAGAGGGGGAGAAAATGATGAGTGTTTTAAATGATACTTTAAATGTTCATTTTGTGCTCAAGGTAAGTGCACCAATCCGTGACACAATTTAGGTGTCAAATTGTAAAAAATTGCAAAAAAAAGGTTGAAATGGGCCATTTGGCGCTCGCCAAATTTGGCGTGCGCCAAATGTAAAATAAAAAATAAAAGCCCAAATCATGTTTGAAACCCTCATTTGTCTTCAACCTGCGGCTTGGCTTGGAGGATTGGAGGTCTACAACTCGCGCTCACCAAATTTCATCCATTATTTGCACTGTTAGCTTGCTATCTTTGACGAGGATGCTGCCAACATGCCAGAGATGCCGAAGATTGCGAAGAGGTATGTATTTTTATTCAATTTATTTTGAATTTGATTTAGAATGCTGATTGAAATAGGTTTTTATAATAAAATTTTGTTCTAATTATCAAGAAATGAATCTCCACCTCGAAACTTTGAGTATTCACAGTCACCCCCTCAAGAAGAGCCTCCTATTCAAGAACAACCTAAAACCCCTCCATCAATTCATAGGCATCCTCAAGGAATAGAAGAAAATGCTCTAAATTAAATTGAAAACAATAAAAGAGACATTAAAAAATTAATTGGAAGATTAACCGAGCATGCTGAAACCCACCCTTATAGGAGAGGGATTGCTGAATCATTGAAGTCAATTGTAGCTCATGTAGGAGAAATGAGCGAGAAAATAAATTTTTGGTCAAACAAGAGGCATGAGATGAGACAATATTATGCTAGAGGTTTGTCATATGCAGATGTTAAAAAAAAAAATTTTAGCAAAGCCGACTTGTGTGCCCTATTTATAGACCTGAAAACCAATGCACCTTTGTCTCATACATGCAGGAGGTTCCCCATCCATTGGTTCCACTATGAGTTAATTAAAAACAAATTTTGGGAGCAGTGGTGGATGGTATTTGACCAACCTCCATGCAATAACCTTGAGATACCACAATACTTTTTGAGGGAACTCTATTGTGAGTTTATTGTCAATAAGATGCCAAATTATTTTGACATCTTAGACTTTTAGGGTAGAGGTGGGGGCTCCACACATGATAGACTTGCTACACGACGTAATCCATAGTTGGCACCAAGACCCTTGGCTAGACCCATGGTGGAGCATGTTGCCGTTCCTTCCATTGTTAAGGATAGTGTAGAGGTGGAGATGCTGGAGTCAATTGGCTCACTCACCTAGACCATTTTATAGTGTGTGAGGCCTCTAGTAGAGCTTGGTGTGGAGGAGACGTGTAGGCCTCGAGCTCCACCCCACCATTGTGGCGCTTGTGCTGCAGTTTGTACGTACGATTATCAGAGTGCTTGGGATGCAGCTACACAACCTACATTAGTTGCAGAGGTGATGACTTTCACAAATGATTTGCTGAATGATACATTCTGCATTGACAATCAGGTAAAATTCAACAAGTTCATTTAATGTTGTTTATTAAATTATATTTTGAAATTTAAGAATAAGTAAATTAGTAGAATTTTTATTTGATGAAATGTTAGGGTTAGAGTGTTCATGAGACGTGCCCCATTCTTGTAGACCCTTATTCATTCTTGACATTGAATCCACAGGTATGCAACTAGTATTAAATATATTATTATTGCATTTGAACAATTGAATTTTATATTTGAATGTTTGTCTCATAACATGCTTTGGATTTCAAACAATTTCCTGGTGGACCTTCGACCTCCACACCTCATGATTCATTTCCTCAAGGACCTTTCACTTAGGTAGCCTTTATTCAATAATGGTGTTGTAAAACAATGCTAGCTAGTTTTCATAATTTTGCATATAAAAATCTAAAAAATTGATGAGAAACACAAACATTGCATTTGTATTCCTTGATTGTGTCACATTATCTTCTCCTAATTCACTTTTTGTTCCTTTATTCCTTCCTAATCCCATCCCATTAACATTTAATAGTTCATGCTACCATTTACTCTTTCATTTACCATTTGTAGATGTTGACATTAGACAACCCTAGTGATGTTGGTGGCACGATGGGCCATGGAGTTGTTGTAGCAATAGCCAGTTTTGATCCATTAAGAGAGGTATGCAACAGATTAGTCAATTCGACATTATATTCACTCTTTTATGGTGTATTATAAAAAAATTTCACGATACTTTTGTGTAGCTTAATTTCTATCTTGATGGTTGCTACAGGTGGTTGTCACTCCAGATCGTGGATGTGATAATGATGTAAATGTGAATAATGACTATTTGTATGCCGTAAGTGATTATATTTTGTTATATGTCATTCCACAATTCAATTTTTGTGTATTAACATCTTTACATTTTATGGTATCAGTTGAAGGTCCAGAGTGAAGAGAGGAGGACTAGCAAGCATGCTCGAAAGACCAGAGAACCAATAGTCACTCCATCCAGCCGAATTTCAAAGGCAACACGAGATCTATTTCCTTCCCCTAGAGGGAAATGACTGTATTAGGGTAATTTTTTGTATGCCTATGTGGCATTTTGGAACATATGTTTTGTACGAGCGATATATACGTGAAATTTTATGTCCATAATATGGCTCCTTTGTACTAAGCCTGTATGACTTTTTTGGATATATTCTATATACTTTTATCAATATATATCATTGTATACCTTATGGCTTTTTGATTAAAAAAATATTATGTTGCTACTGCCATTCTTGAATGATGTTATCATGCGTATTGTGTAAATCGTATGCTTGAATCTTGTAGGAATGAATTTTTTTTACATCTAATGCTTAATTAATTGCCGTCGATTGCTCAATAAGCTCCATCTAAAGCGTATTGTGTAAATAAGCTCCATTCCTGGTGGTTTGTATCCTTTGGAATGCTTCAATTACTTGTGCCTCACTTATTCCTATCTATGCTTCACTTATTCACATGTATACTTCACGTATAGTGTGTGTATTCACGTGTATGATTCATGCTTCGAATGCATAGCAACAAAAATCTTTTGGGGAAAAATTTGACAAACCAAAAGTATAAGAGTTTTTTAAAAAGTCGGGAAAAAATCATATTTAAAAAAACGTAAAAAATTGTAGAACAAGAGATAAAATCTATTTATTTTGAAGTTGAAAGGTATTTCCATAGCATATAGAGATATAGAGAGCAAATAAAATAAAGATTTTAACTAATGAATTGTAATTTTTTTTTTGGTAGTTTATATTCATATCGTTGATTACATTTTATTACACATCTTTCAAAGTCAAAGCATTATTGTACACTGCATAACTAATAACTAGATGCTGATAGGTGACAAAATTTCAATTACAATATAGTTTTTTCAAAGTCAACCTAAGTAGTTATGCAATTACTTCACATTGCATAACTAATAAGTAGGAGCAGCTGCCAATTGCATTTTGTTATCATGGCATTCTATGAGGCCAGATTTCTTTGACGTATTTTATCAAATGGTTCACTGCCTTGTCTATGTTACCATAATTTTCATACATGTCTACCAAAGTATTTTGTCAAAAATTTCATTGCTTTGTTGCTATGGCTAAAAGCATAAAACAAGTGCTTTCAAACAAGCTATGGATTCTTGGAAAAAATCTATCAAAAACATAATAGCAAGCAATACTATAGACAAGGCAATGAATTGCTTGAAAAAAATGCCTGAAAGAAATGTGGTCTAATGGTGATGGAATGCCATGACATGCAAATTGCCATGGATTTTCATGCCATTCCATCACCATGAGACCACGTTTCTTTGAGACATTTTTTCAAACAATTCTTTGCCTTGTCTATGCTACCACATTTTTCGTACATGTTTACCAAAGTATTTTATCAAACAATTCACTGCCTTGCTGATATGGCTAAAATCCTAAAATAGGTGCTTGCAAACAAGCTATGGATGCTTGGAAAAAATCTATCAAAGCATAATAAGAAGCAATAGCATAGACAAGTGATGCAGAGACAGGAGACCCAAACCCACTCAAAGTGTCAACTTTCCTTCAAGAGGAATCTAACAAGATTAAAACAATCTATTGGACCAATCCAAACAACTCCCAAATTTTGAAATCAATCAGAGGTAGGTTTTCCCACTTTCACCCTTGCAAACCTAGTAGCAGTGCAAACCTGTTTTATGCACTTAACTCCACAACTTCCCAAAACACTTGACAAAAAAAAGGATGATTCAGACACCCATTATAGAGTTACAAAACATATCTTAGCCCTCCATATGACTTCTTTGGAACAAATTTGAGAAGACTGACTTTCTCACCATTTTAGGCCTCCAAATAGGTCAATTTTATAAAGGACCCCCCTCTTAAACTTATGAAAACACTCTAAGACTTTAGGAAAGAAATTTTTAGGTTATCAAACCCCAAAATACCCCATTATATTTCATTTGTATGACCGCCTCCACACCAAACCCAAAAACCCTTGTTTTGTGCACTTTTGATGAGGGTTTGTTGAAAAAGACACTTCTAGGCCCTTCCCAAAATTTCCACCTATTCAAACACCCTTGAATTCACCCCCACAAGCTTAAAATTTCATAATATAACTTTTCCTAACACCCCATCATCAGGTTCAGGTCTATACCCATTAAATTCATGCATTTTCCAATGGAAACAACCCTAGGGACTCACCAAAATCAAGAAATTTTCCTTCCCTGCACAAACAAAGATGAATACATGTTTATTTAACCTATATAATCCTATCCACCAACTTAAGGGACTATACAGTGGGTGGAAGGCTTAGAAACCCATTTTGTTCCCTTTCAAAACCCCCAAAACAGGGAAAATGAGTAGTCCCAAAAAAATAAAGATTTCTCCCTCAATTTGCACAATTAAGACCTCAAATCTAAAGAATTAGAGAGCCAACACACATACCTAAAACATATAAGAAGTTTTAGAGCAAAGGAAGGCTATATGGGTCTATACCAAGCCTTCAAAGTTTAGAAAAATAGGAAAAAAGTTGCTGAGAACATTGTATTTCATGAAAATAAAATGTGTACAATCTTCAAACTACCTTCAACAAACCTGTAGGAGCCATTTTTGAGGATTTATAATGATTAGGGTTTTTCACAACTAAATACCTTTGGACCAATGAGAAAATTACATTTGGGGACACTTGTCCTTCTGCTAAATATAAACCTACAATAAAAAGTTGTTGCATTATGAAGTGTCAGGTTCATTGAACCTAGACATGCTAGCTTGGAACAATTTGATTGGTTGGAAGATGACGAGGCACCATCTCAGCGTGTTGGATGTCCCCTTTGATCTTGGTCTAAGGCAGACTTCAAGATATGTTTTCCATCTCCTATTTTAAGCTTGGGGTGGACTTAAAGTTATCTTTGCCATGTATGCTTTGAGCTGGGCCAACTTTATGTTGTCTTTTCCATGTATGCTTTGAGTTGGGCGGAATTTACCTTTGTATTGGAAAAGCATTATTCAAGCCAAGGGTGGACTTGATAGCAGTTTGAACACAAATTTTCTTTTCCAAGTGGAATGTGCATCGTCTTCGACATTTTCCTTGACCATGGGCATGGCGGGCTTTGCTTGTGCCTTGCCAAGATTAGGCGAACTTGCTCTTGACTTAGACATGTTGATTTTCCTTCCAAGAAAAAATTGAGAGAGGTTATTTTAGAGGCGCACAACACGATCCCATAGGATCAAATGATAAGTTTCTAAGCATCATAGTGTCTGAGTATCGTCATGCTGAAGTTTGTAGCCATTTTGCACTTTGGGCTCTTAAGGGATTCAACCGGTTGAACGTAGCTTGAAGGGATTTAGCATGTTTGGGTGTGAAAAAGGACCATTCCTAGCATAAATGTACCCACTTGGATGCGTTGGAATAGTTAGTTTGTTCACATGAGTTGCATAATGAAAGTTACACCACTTTACAACTTTGCACTACTTGCATTTGACAACTTTTTCCCCAAGAGAAATATCCCCACCATAGGAAAATTCCTAGGAGATAGAAAAAATAAAGAGAGGTTATTGTAGAGGGGCACAACATGATCCCATAGGCTCAGATGAGAAGTTTCTAAGCCTCATGGTGTTCGAGTAATGTCATGTTGAAGTTTGCAGCCATTTTGCACTTTGGGCTCTTAAGGGATTCAACCGGTTGAACATAGCTCAGAGGGATTTGATGTGCTTGGGTGCAAAAGAGGACTATTCCTAGTGTAAAAGTACCCACTTAGACGTGTTGGAATAGTTAGTTTGGTCACATGAGTTGCAGAACGAAAGTTGCACCACTTTGCAACTTTGCACTACTTGCATTTGACAACTTTTTTCCCAAGTGAAATCTCGCCGCCACAGGAAAACACCTTCAAAATAGAAAAAACTGAGAGAGGTTATTCTAGAGGGGCACAAAACAATCCCATAGGCTTTGACGAGAAGTTTCTAAGCCTCACAGTGTCCAAGTAATGTCATGTTGAAGTTTGCAACCATTTTGCACTTCGGGCTCTTAAGGGATTCAGTCGGTTGAACATAGCTCAGAGGGATTCAACACATTTGAGTGAAAAAGAGGACCATGCCTAGCGTAAACATACCCACTTAGATGTGTTGAAATAGTTAGTTTGGTCACATGAGTTGCATAATGAAAGTTGCACCACTTTGCAACTTTGCACTACTTGCATTTGACAAATTTTTTCCCAAGAGAAATCTCGCTGCCACAGGAAAATGCCTCTGAGATAGTGAAACCTGAGAGAGGTTATTGTAGAGGGGCACAACATGATCCCATAGTCTCTTAAGGGATTCAACTAGTTGAACATAGCTCAGAGTGATTTGGCATGCTTGGGTGCGAAAGAGGACTATTCCTAGCGTAAAAGTACCCACTCAGACGCATTGGAATAGTTATTTTGGTCACACGAGCTGCAGAACGAAAGTTGCACCACTTTGCAACTTTGCACTAGTTGCATTTGACAACCTTTTCCCCAAGAGAAATTTTGCTGCCATAGGAAAACACCTCCAAGATAGCCAAAATCGAGAGAGGTTATTGTAGAGGGGCACAACATGATCCCATAGGCTTAGATGAGAAGTTTCTAAGCCTCACAGTGTTCAAGTAACGTCATGCTAAAGTTTGCAGCCATTTTGCACTTCGGGCTCTTAAGGGATTCAACCGGTTGAACGTAGCTTAGAGAGATTTGACACATTTGGGTGCGAAAGAGGACCATGCCTAGCATAAACATACCCACTTAGACGTGTTTAAATAGTTATTTGGTCACACGAGTTGCATAATGAAAGTTGCACCACTTTGCAACTTTGCACTACTTGCATTTGACAACTTTTTGCCCAAGAGAAATCTCGACGCCACAGGAAAAAACCTCCAAGATAGAAAAAAATGAGAGAAGTTATTGTAGAGGGGCACAACATGATCCCATAGGATATGATGAGAAGTTTCTAAGCCTTATGGTGTCCGAGTAGCATCATGCTGAAGGTTTCAACCATTTTGCACTTTGGGCTCTTAAGGGATTTAGCTGGTTGAACGTAGCTCAAAGGAATTCAACAAGTTTTGGTATGAAAAAGGACCATTCGTAGCATAAATGTACCCACTTAGACATGTTGGAATAGTTAGTTTGGTCACATGAGTTGTGGAACGAAAGTTGCACCACTTTGCAACTTTGCACTACTTGCATTTGACAACTTTTTCCCCAAGAGAAATCTCGCTGCCACAGGAAAACACATCCAAGATAGAGAAATATGAGAGAGGCTATCATAGAAGGGCACAAAAAGATCCCATAGGCTCTGATGAGAAGTTTCTAAGCCTCACGGTGTTCGAGTAACGTCATGCTAAAGTTTGCAACCATTTTGCACTTTAGGCTCTTAAGGGATTCAGTCAATTGAACGTAGCTTAGAGAGATTCAATGCATTTTAGTGTGAAAGAGGACCATGCCTAGTGTTAACATACCCACTCAGATGCATTGGACCAATTATTTTGGTCACATGAGTTGTAGAATGAAAGTTGTACCACTTTGCAACTTTGCACTATTTGCATTTGACAACTTTTTCCCCAAGAGAAATCTCGCCGCCACAGGAAAATGCCTCTAAGATAGTGATAACCAATAGAGGTTATTGTAGATGGGTACAACACAATATCATAGGTTTTTACACGAAGTTTCTAAGCCTCACGATGTTCGAGTAACGTCATGCTGAAGTTTGTAGCCATTTTGCACTTCAAACTCTTAAGGGATTCAGCAGACTAGGAGGCTCAAACTCAATCAATTTGAAAACTTGCCTTCAAGAGGCATCTAAAAAGATTAAAATGGTCTTTTAAAGAAATTCAAACAATCTTGCAAGTTAGAAAACAATCAGAAGCACCATTTCTCGATTTCACCCATGAATCCTAGTAGTAGTGCAAACTCAATTTTTGGCCTTTTACTCAAATACTCTCCAAGAAACCTGACAAACATATAATGGTTTCAGAAATCCATTTTAGAGTTGTAACACATATCCCAAAGTCAGAAATAATTCTTTTGGACCAACCTCCTGAAATCACCCCTTCTACACTAACCTAATTAGGCTGATTAGGCCTAAATTACAAAGCAACATATCTTTAAACTTCTCATAGGCCCTTGAAACCTTGGGGCAGCATTTCCTATGCCCTCAAACCTTTGAAACCACAATTTGTTCCTAGGGTTAACCCTTCCAACATAGAAAACCACAAAACCCTCAATTTCATGCCAAACCAAGAGGGTTTATTCAAAATCCCACTTGCACAACCTCCTAGACCATGCCACTGACTCAAACATGAGTATTCTGACCCCTATGTGCTCAAAATTTGAAAAAAACTCCACTCATTGATTTTCACAAACCCTAGGCCGAGGGCTCCATTTTCTTGTCTTCAAAGTTGTTTAAACTATATGATGTAGACCTGGGAGGCTTAACTCAATCAATCTGATAACCTGCCTTTAAGAGGCATCTAAGAAGATTAAGATGACCAATTTGAACAATCTAAATCACTCTGAAAGTTTGAAAAATAGAAAAAATTAGATTTCCCACTTTCACCCCTTGAACCCTTGTAGTAGTGCAAACCTAGTTTTTGACTTCTAACTCCAATATCTTTCAAAACACTTGGAAAACAAAAGATGGATGCAGATACCCATTTCAAGGCTATAAAAAATATGTGAGCCCCAACATCAACTTATTTGGACCAACATGGAGACCCAACACCCCTTCAAACTTCTCCAAACCCTTTGAAACCTTGGGGGCAACAGTTCAAATGCTCATAAACCTCCAAATCCACCATCAAATTTCTCTGGTATGGAAAAACTTAGGCCAAACTTGAAAACCCTTATTCTATGCACATTTCTTGAGGTTTTATTGGATATTATGCTTCCAAAACCTCCCAAACCTTAAAACCACCTTGAACACAGTCCAATAACTCTGCACATGCTCAAAATTTCAAAAAACAAGACCTCCCATATAGATTTTATCAAAAGCTAAGCAAAACCCCCTCATTTACATGCATTCTCTTCACAAAACACTCAGGAACAACAAGTTTATCTCTCTTATTCCTCTCCCAATGCTCTATCCATGCATCCTACACCTAAGTCATACTCTATAGGGCCCCTTACATGAGTTACAATTTCCAAAGAAAGTGTAAGGGCCCTTTAACACATGTTTGTTCACAAAACCCTCCAAAATAGGGTATATTGGCTGTTCATAAGAAAATGCTTAAAGGAGGCTTCTAATCCTTTATTAAAATTTCAAACTAGATAGAAATCAATGTTAACACAAACCCCTATGTAGAAAGAAAGATTACATAGCTTACATCAGCCTGTACGACCTGTACAAATCTGCAAAATAAGAAAAAAACACAAAAAAATGAAAGAAAACTCAGAATTTCTTATTGTCAAGACCTTAAATCCCAAACCAAAAACCTTACAAATGATGTCTTCATGCCTTTTTAAAGGCCTTTCCATCCCAACCACTGACCAAATACCTTTTCAACTAATTTTTGAATCCTTAATGACCGTTGGAATTCATAAACCCATCTTTTACACAATTTAATGCCTTTACAAACATGGTGAAGTATTTGCACATTATGAGCTCCTAAAACCTTCCCAAGGGCTTGAAAATAGCCTTGTTACATTAGAAAAACACTATTCTTTCACATATACATGTAAATTCAAAAAATTGCTTTCTAAAGGCTACAAACAATTCCAAGTGCAAGATCGCAATTTTCACTTCTTAGCACCTAAACTCAAAACCTCACCTTAAAACCTAGCTAGGCATCTTAATTGACTTTATTCACAACAAATAACCTCAAAACAACTTTATTCCTTGCTAATAATTTCAAATCCATCACTTTTCAAGGAAAAATGCACTTTCCAACCCTAGGGCATCACACAATCACCACAAAACGCTTTATTTTGATATAAAATGCATTAAGACATCTAATCTAACATATTTCCTACCAATCCACTGAGTTACAATATTAGAAAGTGGGTGGATTGGTCAAAAGTGCATTATTTTGCTTTCAAACCCTTAACAATGGAAAAAATAGGGTATTCACTGTATTTTTGCAATTTCTCTCACAAAATAGAAAGTTAGAACTCCAAACCAAGTGTAGATAAAAGTAAACTCTTAAACATTCAACCTCTAAAGATTTCAAAGCATGATTGGGTCTGTTAAGATCAAAGTAAACTCATAAACTATGGAATTCTTCAAATTCTCTTTTAAACCTTCAGACCTGATGCAAAACACAAAAGATTCATGCCACTACATTGTTCATAAATAAATTACTCAATGCAATGACTGTACGTTACTGTATAGGTCTAGAAAATATAGGAAAATTCAGAAATCTACTGCTAATAGTGAGAATTCAATAGGATTTCTTCACAAAAACACAAAGCCAACATTACAAATGATGACCACCACCTTTTTAAAGGTTTCCTAATCAAAGACAATTGACATAACAACCTCCAACTAAATTTTGAATCCTTTATTAGCCATTGGAGTGCCAAATTACATTTGTTTACCTATCTTTGTTAACAACTCATTTGATTCCTTTTACATTCTTTTACTATTTGACCCTCCAAAACATTTAAAGCATTTTAGATACATTTAAAGCACCTATGTTGGTCTAATTAGACCTTATGAGACCCTAAAACATGACCTAATACATAAAAAATAACATGAACCTACTTAGACCCCCTTTTGTCATCATTGACAATTGCTTCACATATTTGACCTTGTTTATAAAAATGGATCAATGCGACACCAAATGGTCTTTATAGACCTTATTAAAGCAAATAAACATCAAAAAAACTTTGCAACCTCCCTAGACACACCTAATGCTCCAATTGTGAAAGTAAGGTGTAGGTGCTGCTGCACTATAAAACCACTCCAATTGACTCAAGATTGCACATTTTCACACCCAAGGCTACATGCCATCACTCCAATCATTTTGCATATCTACATTAATGCAATTTTGCAAACCCTTATACAATCAAACTTAAACGCTTGAAATAAAGCAATGATCAATAACATGACTTTACAAATTCAATGTGCATACTTACCAATCAATCCAGGGAACCATCTGGGTCTGCTCTACTCTTTATCGTGTCAAGTATTGCCTCGTGGTCAGATTCACACACTTTCCACAAGTTCTTTTTCGCAAGTGTACCCTTATATTTGATTAAATGAATGTCGGTGGCGAGGACAAGGTTTGAGTAGTGAAGAATCTTCCGATGCGTGTCAAAGTCCTCAAACAACTAAACTACAACATTCTCAACTGGGTACCTTCTAAGCCATGTTCCAGTAACAACCATCGAACCTATATGATATTCTATGTTTTATCCATATATAATTGGGGCCTCCAATTTCTTTTTAGCCTCGATACAATGACACAGGTAATAATATGTACCCTCTTCATTGTCTTCATCTGCAATCATTGCATATACGTGCCCTGCATTGATATGTTCATCTTGTTAGATGTATTTAATGAACATCAAAATAAAACCTGAAAGTAAGATATATTACCTGGTTCTACAAGGTCTGATACATGATCAAAGTCAACGAATGATTGCATCTCCGTGATTTGTAGAGCTGTCAGGAGCTGATAAGTATCAAGTGGGGTTAGACTTCTTACAGACCATTTGTGAACCCACTTTGTTGACTCGCAATCATTCCATGCTCGAAGTGTACATGCAGAACAAAAGCATGCCATCTTCTGCATATGGATAGTCCATGTACTTGCATTGGAGCTTCTAAAAGAGTGTAGCTCGCTCGATCCTATTACTATACAACAATCCTCATATTTTGCAATGTTAGTATCATCTAGTAAATGAAAAAATCTATGAACTAAAGAATTACCTTGACTACCTGAACCCATTGCATGATTGCACCACTCAACAATTGATCTTGCATCTGTCAACTTTACACTGTCTTTGTACTTTAACTCTTCTCATGCAAGGGCTCTTTTGATACATGCACCCGCTCCATCATGCTCCCCCTTTCCATGCCCGACCTCTGGGAAGTTCCACATATGTTGAACACCACTAATCCTATGCATCCTGCTCAACCGGTAAAACATTCTGGCGTTCTTGAATTGTGATGTATAGTTATCTGACCATATGATATGTTGAATGAATGATATGCCCCTGCTAGCCAGATCAACATAGAAAATCTAAAAGCAACCTTGCACAAACTCGGTAGAATGTGTGCGATCATCACTGATGTAAAAGTGATACTCCCTCAATACTTTCCTATTATCCTCTTTACTATCATTTGCATGAATGAATGCTATATGCACAAATATAGCAACCTGTGTGGAGTTGTAGTACTGTGATTGCACCTCATTTTGTGGTTGTAGTGTGTAGTTCTTTGCGAAGTAAAAAACTGAAATGATGCTATGAAGTGGAAACGTGTCCTTGCATAACTTGAACTATGAGTCCAACCATTGAGCTCTATGCGTATGCCTTGCATACTCATAAACCACCTAATCACAAAAAATGCCCATAAATTGATATACTGTAATCTTATCACTGACCAATTCACACTTCTTTGCTTCTTTCCCATGTTTTAAATTGTAGGCCACTATCTTGTATTTTCCAAATTCGACAATTTTGTCTCCAATTGTGTGTGTACTAGCCATGTGTTGGAAAATTAAAAAATGTTGCATGCCACCACAATGATGACATGTGCCATCCAAACATGACTTGTAAAAAATTTGACCATCCTCTCTTTCACATAAAAGGGAAGATAAGAATTCCCTTGAGGATTTGGGTGGAGGCCTTATGTTACATTCCTGCAAAACATTGTCAGTATGCATATCTACACATATACGTCGATCAACATCATAATGGTTAGAAAAATCAACATGTACTCTACAACAAAAAGTAGTGTGTGTGTGACTTATTTTGACATAAAAAGGCTTTAGCATTTCAAAATACCTTTGACATGTATATTTTAATTTTAGGAAACTTTTGTACAAAATAAGCACAAAATTGGGTTTGAGTGGTATCCAAATAATGCTTTGGATGTGGTTCACTGATTTTACTACCAATTCTCCTTCTTTCAACATCTCTTTGATTAGGAGAGGTCCTTGTGTTATCCTTCCAATAATCTACTATTAAAGATCTCAAGCCTTGAGCAATTCTTTTATCTTTCCGTGGCACTCTACTCCCAGAATTCCCATAACTCATTGCTATTTGGTTCCTCCAATCTTTCACACCTTCCTTTGGCTCTCATTAGAGATGATCTACTTATTTTCAAAGACTTACTAGTCTTTGTAAGGTTCACCTTGTTCCTTGTTTGACTACTCAACAATGTTGTTGTCATCACACGTTTTGTGGCACAACTATCTTTCGTGCATGAGGTAGAACCCGCACTCTCATATGCACTCATCGAGTTCCTTACAAAGGAATTTTCACTTGAGTCATTTGAAACTCTCAACCCAAAAGCCTTCATGGTGGACCTAAATTTAAGTTGCCTCATCATTTCAACAAATAGTTGGCATCTTCCACCCTCACTTTGCTTCTAAAAAAAAACTCCACATCCTCTATGCAACTCTTTAACATGTACGTTTTGACAT
This sequence comes from Sequoia sempervirens, assembly GCA_007258455.2. Taxonomy (NCBI): domain Eukaryota; kingdom Viridiplantae; phylum Streptophyta; class Pinopsida; order Cupressales; family Cupressaceae; genus Sequoia; species Sequoia sempervirens. Next base: position 62,835 of record VDFB02354351.1, on the reverse strand, counting down.
CTTATCAGACATCCATTTCAAAACATTGGAATCAATATCAATAAAAAATCTAGGTTTTCTATGCAACACTCTAGGAGGAGTTCTCAAATGTAAATTTATGTCAACAACACTGGGGACAGATTACGTACTTTCAATTGAAGGTGCAATTGATGACATACCTTGAGATTGACATGTAAATGATGTTTTACCTCAAACTTGAGATGCCGTTTGTGGAGTGACTTCAAATAGAGGCATGTTTTCTGATGTACTTTCGAAAGGAAATGTTGTTGACAGTGTGTCTTCAACTGTAGGTGTGATTTCTGATGTACTTAGAAGACCACATGTTGTTATTGGTGTGTCTTCAACTGGAAATGTGCATTGAACTTCACCTATGTTTGATGATGTGCCTCCAACTTGGGGATCCATTTGTGTCCTTCCATAAAGTTTGTCCATTCGTGCAATTTTTTTTCCAGTTGTACATCTCTCTTAGATTGCACGAGAATTTCTAGTTGTATGGGCTGCAATTCTTTTGCTTCACGAGCTGCAATTTTTTATTCTCTTCTCCTTGCATTTTTTACTACACGTTCTTCTAGTGTTAGAGGCTTTGGTCATTTCCTCAGCATGACGTTGAATGCTACATATTCACAATCACACATAGAACAAAATTAAGTAATGCATTTTATGAAACATATTAATAACGCTGATTACATTGCATTTTATTGAACACACCAAAGCATTTTATGAAAGATGGCAATGAGCTATTTGGAATTATCAAACATGTCTATATGCTACAACATTTTTCATACATAAATCTACCAAGGAAGAACAGTAAATGGTATGAATGAATGGAAACTTGCATTAAACCCACTATGTCTTGAGTCACTTGAAATTATCTAAGCACATGATGAAGGTGAATTCTTTATGGCACAAATAAATTAAAATAGAAACTTGCACATTAATATTGATGAAAGCTCTTAGGTTTTCCAAATTAGTTGAAACTAAAAGATTTCCCACAACCATCAGTAATAATGAATTTAATGTTCAATTCTATGTGTAACAATGAATAAATTAATAAAATCATCAAATGAATGGTCTATAAATTTTCAAAACAAAACAAAAAAACTTGTGTTAAGTTGAATTTGTTTATCTAAGCATGCTAGAAATGGACTACTATAAGCAATGCAAATAAAATTCATAAGAAAATTTGTGTTAAGTTGATGTTGTTTATTTAAGTTTAAACATGAATTCATCTAAATTATGTCATGGCTTTCATTTTTTTCTTCAAACTCATAAAAATTAATTTTTTTTATGCAACTCTCATCTAATTCAATGTTGAATTCTATGTCCAATTGTTATGATTAATAAAATCATTAAAGGAATTTAGATTTTTGTCAAAAATAAACAAACATACTAAATATAAACATTTCAATATTACCAAAAATGAATATATTACCTGAGATAATGTAAAATGATGTAGAAACTTCAAAATTTCTTCATCTACATTGTGTGCATGGAATTGGTGGCAAAAAGGTGATGGATCAACCATAGATTGGTACAACAGGGAGTCAACTGCATAAAAAAGGCATTTCTCTATCAGATTAAGCACTGAACTAGAAAAAAGTAGAAGCATATGATCTAGAATCATGGGGTGAACTCCTATTTTACCATTTCAAGGTAAAAACATATTTGGCGCTCGCCAAATTTGGTGAGTTCCAAATATGGTGCTTTGAAATGCTTTCTCTCTCTCAATAGGAAGGGAGTGAGACTTGAGATAGAGGGAGAGTGGATATGAGTGAGATAGATTAGTCCTAGTAGCATGGTAGGGACTAATACCTGAGAGAAATAGAGACTTGAGAGGGATAGAGAGTTATCCAGTTAGGGAGGGGTAAAGACCTCACAATGGGAGAGGGGTTGGAGTGAAATAGCTTTGTCTAACCTCTACCCATAAATTGTAACCATAAACTGTAAACCCTCAACCCTATAACCCTCAACTCTCTCTCTCTCTCAATCCTCTACCCTCTACCCTCAACCCTAAAACCCTAGAACCCTTAAACCCTTAACCCTAAACCCCTAAACCCTCTACCCTTTAACCTTAAACTGTAAACCCTGAACCGTAAACCCTAAAACCCTTAAACCATAAGACCTAAACCCCCAAACCCTCTACCCTCTACCCTTTAACCCCCCCCCTCTCTCTCAACCCTACACCCTCTACCCTTAAACCCTATACCCTAAACCCTCTACCATCTACCCTTAACCCTCAACCTCAACCTCAAAACTCCTTAACCATTTACCATCCCTCACCGCTCACCCTCAACCTCAACCTTAAACCCTCAAACCTCTACTCCTCAACCTCTACCCTCAACCTCTACCATTAAACCATTAAACCCTAAACCCTCTACCCCTCTACCCTCTACCTCTACCCTCAACCCTCAACCCTTAAACCCTCTACCCTCAACCTTCTACCCTTAAACCCTTAAAACCTAAACCCTAAACCTCTAAACCCTCTATCCTCTAACCTTAAATCATAAACCCTAAAACCCTTAAACCATAAAACCTAAACCGCTAAACCCTCTACCCTCTACCCTTTAACCCCCCCTCTCTCAACCCTACACCCTCCACCCTTAAACCCTATACCCTAAACCCTTAAACCCTCTACCATCTACCCTTAACTCTCAACCCTCAACCCTCTACCCTCAACCATCTACTATCTACCCTCTACCCTCTACCCTCAACCCTCAACCCTCAACCCTCAACCCTTAAACCCTAAACCCTCTACCCTCAACCCTCTAACCTTAAACCCTAAACCTGAAACCTCTCTACCCTCTACCCTCTACCCTCTACCCTAAAACCTTAAACCCTAAACCATCTACCATGAACCCTCTACCCTTAAACCCTTAAACCCTAAACCCTAAACCCCTAAACCCTCTACCCTCTAACCTTAACCGTAAACCTTGAACCCTAAACCATAAAAACTTTAAACCGTAAAACCTAAACCCCTAAAACCTCTACCCTCTACCCTTTAACCCCCCCTTCTCTCTCTCTCAACCCTACACCCTCTACCCTTAAACCCTAAACCCAAAACCCAAAACCCTTAAACCCTCTTACCATCTACCATCTACCCTTAACCCTCAACCCTCTACCCTTAAACCCTTAAACCCTAAACTGAAACCCTCTCTACCCTCTACCCTCTACCCTCAACCCTTAAACCCTAAACCTCTACTCCCACTCCCCACCCTAAAACTTTAAACCCTAAACCCTAAACCCCTAAACCCTCTACCCTCTAACCTTTTAAACTCCTGAACCCTAAACCCAAACCCTAAAATCAGAAACCTAAACCCTAAACCCTCTACCCTCTACCCTTTAATCCCCCCTATCTCAATCCTACACCCTCTACCCTTAAACCCTAAACCCTTAAAACCTATACCCTAAACCCTCTACCCTCTACCCTTAACCCTCTACCATCTACCCTTAACCCTCAACCCTCAACCTTATGCCATCAACCATCTACCATCTACCATCTACCATCTACCCTCTACCCTCAACCCTCAACCCTTAAACCCTAAAACCTCAACCCTCAACCCTCTACCCTTAAACCCTAAAACCTCAACCCTCAACCCTCTACCCTTAAACCCTAAACCCCAAAACCCTCAACCATCTATCGTTTACCGTCTACCCTCTACTGTCTACCGTCTATCGTCTACCCTCTACCCTTAAACCCTAAACCCTCAACCCTCAACTCTCTACCCTTAAGCCAGAACTCGAAACCCTCTACCATCTACCATCTACCATCTACCTCAACCTCAACCCTTAATCCCTAAACCCTCTACCCTCTACCCTTAAACCCTTAAACCCTAAACCCTAAGCCCCTAAACCCTCTGCCCTCTACCCTTAAACTGTAAACCCTAAACCCTAAACCCTAAAACCCTAAAACCATAAAACATAAACCCCTAAACCCTCTACCCTCTACCCTTTAACCCCCCCTCTCTCTCAACCCTACACCCTCTACCCTTAAACTGTAAACTATAATCCCTAAACCCTCTACCCTTAGCCCTTAATTTGTAAACCCTAAACCCTAAAACCTCTACCCTCTACCCTCAACCCTAAAACCATTAACCCTCTCTCTCTCTCTCTCTCTCTAAACCCTCAACCCCCCCTCTCTCTCTCGACCCTACACCCTCAACCCTTAAACTGTAAACCCTAAACCCTAAAACTCTTAAACCCTCAACCCCCCTCTCTCTCTCGACCCTTCACCCTCTACCTTCTACCCTCTACCCTCTACCCTCTACCCTCTACCAGAAACCCTGAATTCTTAAACCATAAACCCTAAACCCTTAAAACCTATACCCTAAACCGTTAAACCCTCTACTATCTACCCTTAAATCTCAACCATCAATCCTCTACCCTCAACTGTCTACCATCTACCATCTATTGTCTACCGTCTACCATCTACCCTCAACCCTTAAACCCTAAACCCCTCTACCCTCTACCCTCTACCCTCAACCCTCAACCCTCAACCCTTAAACCCTAAACTCTCTACCCTCAAACCTCTACCCTTAAACCCTTAAACCCTAAACCCTAAACCCCGAACCCCTAAACCTCTACCCTCTACCCTTAAACCAGAACCCTAAACCCTAAAACCCTAAAACCCTAAAACCTAAAACTCTATAAACCTCTACCCTCTAACCTTTAACCTCTCTCTCTCAACCCTACACCTCTACCCTTAAACTCAGAACTGTGAATCCCTAAACCCTAAACCCTCTACCCTTAACCCTTAATCCGTAAACCCTAAACCCTAAAACCTCTACCCTCTACCCTCAACCCTTAATCCCTAAACCCTAAAACCCTAAAACCCTCAACCCACCTCTCCTTCTCTCAACCCTACACCCTCTACTCTCAACCCTCAACCCTCTACCCTCTACCCTCTACCCTCAACCCTCTACCCTATACCATCTACCCTAAACCCTCTAGCCTCCACCCTCAACCCTTAAACCCTTAACCCTTAAACCATCTACCCTCAACCCTTTAACCCTCTACCCTCAACCCTAAAACCATCAACCCTTATATCTCTCTCTATCCTCCTTACCCTCTACCCTCCTCAACCCTCAACCTTAAACCATAAAACCCTTTAAACCCTCAACCCCATTCTCTCTCTCAACCCTACACCCTCTACCATTAAACCATAAACCCTAAAACCCTAAAACCTTGAACCCCCTTCTCTCTCTCAACCCTACACCCTCTACACTCAACCCTCAACCCTCTACTCTCAACCCTCTACCCTCTACCCTCTACCCTCTACCATCAACCCTAAAAACCTTAACCCTCTTACTCTCTTTATCTCTCTCTATCTAACCCTTAACCCCCCTCTTTCTCTCTCGACCCTACACCCTCAACCCTTAAACCGTAAACCCTAAAACTCTTAAACCCTCAACCCCCCTCTCTCTCTCAACCCTTCACCCTCTACCTTCTAACCTCTACCCTCAACCCTCAACCCTCTACCCTCTACCCTAAACCCTCAATGCTTAAACCCTAAACCCCAAACCCTTAAACTCCTTAACCCTCAACCCCCGCCTGTTCATTTGCCCACCCTCTACCGTCTATCCTCAACCCTCAACCCTTAAACCCTAAAACCTCTACCCTAAACCCTTAAACCATAAATTCTAAAACCCCCACCCTCAAACCCTTAAACCCTAAACCCTCTACCCTCAACTTTTAAACCCTACTTGGAAACCTCTACCTCTACCTTTAAACCAGAACCCCGAACTTAAAACCTAAAACCTCAAATATAAACCCTTAAATTCCACTTCACTCCTCAAACCCCTCCTCTCTCTCTCAATCCTACACCCTCTACCCTTAAATCAGAACTATAATCCCAAACCCTAATCCCTACCCTTAACCCTTTAACTCATCCCTAAGCCTTCTACCCCACCCTCAACTCTTAAACCCTAAACCTCAAACCCCAACCTCTACCCTTAAACCCAGAACCCTAAACCTCTATCCTCTACCCTTAACCCTCTACCCTTAAACCATAAACCCTGAACCCTAAACCCTTAAACCCTTAAACCCTAAACCCTAAACCCTAAACCCTATACCTTGTATTCTATACCCTCAACCCTCTGCCCTCAATCCTCAATGCTTAAACCCTGCACCCTCAACCCTCAACCCTGCACCCTCTACCCTTAAATTATAAAGTGTAATCCCTAAACCCTAAACCATTGGGGGGAGAGTGAGTAGGAGGGATAAAGGGATGGGATAGAGATGGAGGGAGTGAGAGAGAGAGAGGGAGAGAGAGAGTGGGAGGGGGTGGGAGGGAGATAATTGAGAGAGAGGGTGTGGGAGAGAGATGGAGAGAGGGAGTGAGTGAGAGAGACAAAGAGAAACCTGACAGAGGGAGAGGGGGTAGGAGGGAGAGACTTGAGAGAGAGAGGGAGGGAGAGAGAGTGGGAGAGAGATAGAGGGCATGAGAGAGGTAGAGGTGGTGGGAGGGAGATACTTGAGAGAGAGAGGGAGAGGGAGGGAGAGGGAGAGAGAGTGGGAGAGAGATAGAGGGCGTGAGAGAGGGAGATAATTGAGAGAGAGAGAAGGAGAGGGAGAGGGAGAGGGAGAGGGAGAGAGATAGAGGGAATGAGAGAGGGAGGGAGTGGAAGAGAGATAGAGGGAGTGATTGTGAGAGGGAGAGGGGGTAGAAGGGGGAGACTTGAAAAAGACAGAGGGGGTAGGATGAAGATACTTGAGAGAGAGAGAGGGAGAGGTGGTGGGAGGGAGAGACCTAAGAGAGAGGGAGAGAGATAGAGGGAGTGAGAGAGAGAGAGGGAGAGGTGGTGGGAGGTAGATACCTGAGAGACGAGGATAGAGATAGGGGGAGTGAGAGAGAGAGAGAGGGAGTGGGAGAGAGAGAGAGGTGGTGGGAGGGAGATACCTAAGAGAGAGGGAGGGAGATAGAGGGAGTGAGAGAGGTGAGAGAGACAGAGGAGTGTGGAGAGACAAAGAGAGACTCCTGATAGATGGAGACAGAGGGGTGGGAGGGAGACTTAGAGAGGAGAGGAGGAGAGGGGGTGGGAGGGGAGAGACTTGATAGAGAGGGAGAGGAGAGAGGAGAGAGATAGAGGCACAGAGAGAGATGAAATTGAGAGAGAGAGGAGAGGGTGGAGGAGATACTTGAGAGAGAGGAGGATGGAGAGGCAAAGAGATAGAGGGAGGGAGAGTGGGAGGAGTGGAAGATAGATAGAGGGAGATGGGGTAGAGGTGAGACTTGAAAAGAGAGAAAGGGAGAGGGGGTAGGAGGAGAGAGTAGAGAGAGAGAGAGAGAGAGAGAGAGAGAGAGAGAGAGAGAGAGAGAGAGAGAGAGAGAGAGAGAGAGAGAGAGAGAGAGAGAGAGAGAGAGAGAGAGAGAGAGAGAGAGAGAGAGAGAGAGAGAGAGAGAGAGAGAGAGAGAGAGAGAGAGAGAGAGAGAGAGAGAGAGAGAGAGAGAGAGAGAGAGAGTGGGAGAGAGATAGAGGGAGTGAGAGATAGGGAGTGGGAGAGAGAGAAGGAGTGTGTCTATGTGAGAGAGAGGGGGGATAGAGATGTACCTAAGAGAGTGTGAGAGAGAGACAAGGGGAGAGATAGAGTGAGTGAGAGAGAGGGAGTGGGAGAGAGATAGAGGGATTGAGTGAGAGACCTAAGAGAGGGAGAGGGGCTAGGAGGGAGAGACTTGAGAGAGAGAGACAAAGAGAAAGATAATGAACTAAGAGAGGGAGATGGAGTGAGACAAAAAGACCAAAGGGGGAGAGAGAGAGGGAGAGTGAGAAAGGGGTTGGAGTGAGATAGATTTATTTAGGTACTTAGGTGGGAGGGAAAGAGAGATAAGAGAGGGGATTGGACTGAGAGAGAGTAGTCTAGGTTGCGAGTGAGACCTGAGAGAGAGAGACTTCAGAGGGATAAAGAGTTACCCAGTTAGGGTAATGAGTTAGAGAGCGTATGAAAGGTAAAACCTCAACTATCCATCTATGATCATAAATTGTGCACTCTAAGCATTATCAAAGTTGTTGACCAAAGAGAGGGGAAATTTAAGTTTTGTTCAAAGCAAGTCATTTGGCGAGCGCCAAATTTGACGCTCTCCAAATGACACATCACATTTGGTGCACGCCAAATTTGGCGATCACCAAATGTGATGTACCATTTGGAGAGTGCCAAAATTGGCGCTCGCCAAATGGCCTACTTTGGACGTGTTAATTGACAAGATTTTCCAAATTTCCTCATATTTTCGTCCGTGCTCCTCGTCTCATTTGCACATCTTTCAATGCAAGTTTATAAAAAAAACCGTGATATCATTGACCTCTCTCTTAGCTATCTAAATATATAATTCTTTTTTCATTTTAATTTAGTTAAGGTTTTGATCCGTGGCTTCTATTGTAAATGCCTCCGTTTTTGTCAAAAACCAACATGTGCTAGTTTTAGGATATATTTTTACTCGTTTATCGAAACGTGAAACAAATTACATTTTTTGAAACTAAACTCCATTCTACACATGATAAAAAAAATCAATTTTCGATTAGTTTTTAAAAAATTTAGGGGGGAGCATGCTCAAATTTTAGCTTTTCAAGATGTTTCCACTTTGAATATTCATAAAATATTATATATTCATGAAAAAAATTATCTGAAAGAATGAGGATAAACTACATGGTGTTAGCTAATTTCTCACCGCTGTGATTTTTGAAATTCTAAAAAAAAGTTAATCAAAAAGGGGGGAGCACTCAGGCGCTATGCTATTTTTTTTGATAAGAAAATGACCTGTTTTGGTCCCCCCATTTTTGAGACCCTTAATATTCATTAATTTAAAAAAAAATAGTAGCTTAGAAACTAGAATCGGAGCACTTCAACTTTTGTTGTTGCTGCATCTTGAAATTTTGAGCGTAACTATCTTCAATTTCTCGTGCAAATCAGATTTTGTTGATTTCAGAAAAAAAAGTGGCATCTTAAGAGCCAAAATTGTGTCACAGATCCATGCACGTACCGCTCACTAAAACTTTATTATACTGTTAATTAACAATGTTTGCGGTAGAATATATGCTTTTATGTTTTCTCATTTTGCTCTATATTTAGCTAATTAGGGAATATATTAGAAATGATATTTTGCATTGGATGTATTGCTTTTAATGATGTTAATGATGGAATGACTAAATTTAAATTGAAATATGTTGTCACATTAGCATCCTATTTTTGAGGATTCCGTTTAGGTGATTAAAGGCTTACTTCATGATGTGGATCTGTTAAATTCTCTATTTAACAAATGTGGAATCAATCACGATCCTGATTGCTCCAGCTAGATACTAATTCATCATAATTTTAGATCGACTTCTCTAGTCAATTGGGAAACTTCTTGTTTCAACTGTTTGGTGGTAGAATTCTCTCTGATACTTTCAATTCTATTTTAGTTTTAGTTTGCCGCTTTGTATCTTGGCACCGGGTAGTGCCATGATTTTGAATTCAAATAAGGAATATTCCTCTAAATATCCATCTTTAGGAATAGTCCAATAGTTAGATAATTTTTCACTTGATATTGTAATGATTGTATTACACACTTTGGTTTCATTGCCCTATTTGGGCCAATTTGAATGCAAATAAGAAGTTAATCTGAATCTCAGTGTTAAAGGTCTCATCAAAGAAAGAGCAGGGCCTGCTCGATCGAAGGAGGTGATCTTGTGTTGTGTTCTTTTGATTCATATAAGTTTTGTTCAATTAGTATCAAGTGATGAGATAATAATCTTGATTTCTGTTTAATCACTGTTAGTATTCATACTTTCTAGATTCATTTGTAGTGTTTCTTAAATAGTTTGTTTTTGATATTGGGGAAAATAGATTTTGAAGGGATCCAGAACCCTTTACAACCAAAAAGCCAAAAAGAATAGACTGCAGAAAAGACAGCCTACAGTCAACAAAAAACCAGCTCCCAAACAAGCACCATTAGGTTTTACAATTAGAGTTTCGCTTGTTGGAGCGAAGAGTCATATCAAAAGAAGGCCCAGAGGGTTTAGATTTTTTTTCCAGTAACAGTAGTCCAACCTTCTTCAACTTTTTCCACCTTGGCCTGCCAAGCCAGCCCATCAATTTCCTGAGGATGAAAATCCGTAGCCCTAGAGGTAACATCGAAGTTCTCTTGAACAGGTGTGGAAATGACTGGAGAGCCACCAGAGGTGGGAAAAAAAGTACCAATAGTTGAGGCAGAAACCGGTCTTATCGTTTGCTCAATATGATTTATCATGGTAGCTCCCCCAGCAGAGGAAGGAGAAACCCCAACAACCTGTGAATCAGAAGCCCCAGCAGCTTGTGAATCAACAACCACCACCTCAGAGAAGCTCCTAGGCTGATTAGATTTCTTCTCGACCGTGTAATGTTGTAGAGAGGCACCATTCCACCAAGTAGTTGTCTTTGTCTTCTTCTTGAAGCCACATTGCACAGCAACATGTCCTTTTTTGAAGCATCTTCTATAGCGGAAAGGGACCCCCTCATAATCCAGCGATTGGATCCAAGAACCCCGAGAAGATTTTAAGAGAATCTTAGCAGGCAGTCCTTTTGAGACATCAATTTCAACAAGTATTCGGACAAAGGTAGTGTGATAAAGATCAGAAGATTCATTATCCACAAGTAAGAAATCACCTAGGGCATCCCCAACCTCCTTCAGGAGAGAGAAATTCCAAAGGTGAAGAGGGAGATTAGGAAAACGGACCCAAATCAGGATTTTGTTGAAGGTTTTAGAAGCTGGGTTAAAGTTGGAGTGGCAAGGTTTAATCATCAGAAGGTATTTGTCCTCCCAGCTGAAGAAATTATCACACAAGATTTTGTCTCTATCTAAGGTATTTTCAAACTTAGCAACAAAAAAACCTTTGGCCATTGGGAAGATTTGAACTTTACCAGTGATGAGGGGCTCCCATTCTTTGGAGATCCAAGAGTGCAGCTGAGGAAGGCTTGGCCAAAAGCCCCTGAACTGACAGATCACCCCTTGAGCAGAAAGCTCTGCTACACTATCACTAATTTCTTCTGCTATCTCGTCCTTAATCTTCACTGTGATGGGGTTTTTCACAGGGATGAAACCATCAAAACTCTTCCTAATATTCATATATGATCTAGGTGCATGCACAGATGAGCCAACACCCTTGAGTCTCTTACCAGATCCAGCCCCGACGCTAGCACCAACACCAGCCCCGAAGCCAGCACCGCCAGGCCCAGTGCCAGCATCAGTACCAGCCCCGACGCCAGCACCAGCCACAGCCTCGATGCCATCACCCGCACTAGCACCCCTGAGAGCCTCACCAGAGACAAAAAACTCCCCTGTCTACCCAGTATTCCCGCTTGGAGCAGAGAACTCTCCAGTCGACATAGTTTTCCCGCTCGTAGCCATTTCAAAAATTTGATACTTCTTAAATAGTTTGTTATGCTTCACTGTAGATTAGCATTTATTCATTTACTCTAGATTTGAATGTTGTTCATAGGAATTAGATTTAGTAACTATTTTCAAATGCATGACGGTTTTGGTAGAAGTAATAATAATGACTGATGGGAAGATTAAATTGAAACTTATTTGGAATTCATTCATGGAATTTAGTGTTGTTGTTTTCTAGGTTAATATTAAAATAGACTTTCCTTTCAAGTAAAATAAGAATAGAATTTAAATTATGAATTTTAGATTAAGTGTGAATTTAGTTGCATTTTAATTCTTCCATGAATCAATTACAATTAAGTTAGGCTGAGTCTGAACTAAGTTACTAGAGTTCTAATAGGCATTGGTTAAGGAATAAAGTTATAATTAAGTCCTTAAATATTAGTTAGAAATTAGTTGTTAAGTTCCACTCCTGAGAGCTCCTGAAGGAGTCTGACTAAAATCAAAAGTCATTGTTTACCATGTAAAATACCCCAATTTGTAGAGACATCCTTATCACATATAGCTCTAAGAAACACCCGGTTCGATAATTGAAAGATTAAATGATACAAGAAGTGACATCAACGACCTTGCCCATCATCTTCCTCCACCATAGGCTAGTCTGTAACCAATCCATCAAGGGTACCAAATTGGTTATAGGTGGGTATCATGTTGGTCTCCAAGGCATTCACAATCTCTTTTACTTTGTAGGGTCTATCTTCTGACCAGTTTGTTACCCCCACTTTGTTGGGGTCCTCTTTGAAAAATATCAAATCTTTTAGGAAGTAGGCCCGCTTACTAGAAGCAAAATCCCCTCCTATCCCATTCTTATCTAATTGTTTCTCAACTTATCTATTGCCAGCTCTTGTGCATTCTTTTTCTAGCCTATATTTTCTAGCTTGATAAGGGATGGTTCCGCCCCCTCCTTCACATTGCTAGTTTCAGTTAGGCAGGTATCATCACTAGTCAGAATTTGGGGAGAAATTGTTGTGTCCCTGCGTGGAGTGGCAACTAATTTTCCCACACCACCAACCTCAACCATTTTATCAATCAAGGAATCATTGAGTATCTCAAACTCTTGATTCATTTCGTGGGCCTCCATATCCATACTTTCATAATTCCTTTCTAGATCAAAATCCAATTCTTGACTTGAGCTCTCAGTAAGATCCTCACTATCCAATTTGGGGAGAAATTGTTGTGTCCCCATATGGAGTGGCAACTACTTCACCCACACCACCAACCTCAACCATTTTCTCAGTCGAGGACTCATCGAGCATCTCAAACTCTTGATTCATTTCCTAGGCCTCAATATCCATACTTTCATAATTGCTTTCTAGATCAAAATCCAATTCTTGACTTGAGGTCTCAATAAGATCCTCACCATCCAAAGAGCCTACATATGTGTCTCTAGACCAAGGCTCCAACATCTCTTTTGGGATTTCCACCATCTCATTCTCTCTAGTAGTTTCATGTAATGAATGTTCAACACCATTTCTAGTTTTAATGCCTTCTAGGTTTTCAATGTTATTGTTGTTGTATTCACTACTGTCATGCAGGGAGCTAGTCCTTACATTATCTTGGATTATCTCTGGGTTGTTTACAACATTAATGGAGCTGCTAGGGTTTTGAAAGTCTTCCCTTGGAATAGTTTTGTTTCTTTCCTTTGAATGATCTTTTCCATTATTAGTTTTCTTGCCGATTAGGGGGCAATTTCTTCTTATGCACCCTTCTCTCCTACATAGATAGTAGGCATTTAGACCGCTTAAAACTTATAGGGCACACATGGCATCCCTATTATCAGGCTTTATCAGTAGGGCATTCGATAGGTCTACCCCAGGTAGGATTGAGACCAAAACCCTCACGTCCGCATGGGGCAACGCAAAGTTGGTGTTATCTATCTGAAGGAATTTTCCATAGGGCTCGATCAGTAGAGGGATAAATGCCAAAATTCTTGGTGGAACATTCTTGATGACCAACCATCTAAGGATTGACAGAGCCAACACTTCCTCATTTAGGGCCTCTAGCAACCATGCCATGACCCAAAAAATATTGTTGCCAATATTCCAAAATTGTTTATTTAGGGTTTTGCATTGCATTTCATGGTTTCTAAGAAAAATCACATATAACCCCCTTTGAATCATTCTAGAGTATGAGAAATATATCCCTAGTTTTTTTTCCCCAAATGTTAGCCAGCCATTCATCCATGTATCTCCACGCTGGGACCTTATTAACATCCATGGTGGCTAAAAAAATACCAATATTTTTCAATTTATTGTCTTGCACACAAAATGCATCAACTAACCTATCATTCAGAATCAATGTGTCAATTTTAGGTGAACTAGGAGGGCACTTACCTCTTCTAAGTCCCCCATCTGCTTCGCTTCCACGTTCTTGCACAAAGAACCTTGCTCCGATCAGAAATGCCACTTCCTCTCTTGCCATGATATCATGAAAATATTTAGCATGCAATGAGCCACCCACATTAGGATTTTGCTTTTCCTCCATGCCATCGGGGGGGTCCATATCCCAACATTGCATTTTTTAGAACAACCACCAAAACTCGCATGAGTGAGGGAAGAGACTTTGCAACCTCGCACAATGAAAGCACCTAGGGTACACACTTTTACCGCCACCACTTAGGGCTTCGTGTGGAGGAGGACCAAGCCTCCCCCTCCTTAATGAGCCGAAAGTCCCTTTAGAACCCTAAAGTTGCAGAGCCACTTTGGTGCTCTTCTTTTTGTAGGAACTAAATTATTTTCTATCTTTAATGTTTAAATACTTAACTAATATTATTATATTATATGGGTACACCTTTTTTATTTTGATATTCTTTCCACTCAAGAAACATGAAGTTAATATAAGAGGAAAAGTTTATTAGAGACATAATAATTATAAATTAAGCTATTTATTTTATTAATTTAATGTAAAATATAAATTATAAATGTTGAATAAAAGTATAAGATAGAGAAACCTAAATTTAGAACAAACTTAATATCCAATAAATATATTATTTTATATTAATAGTTAATTCAAAGGAAATTATAAAGAGAAAATATTTATGAGACTAAAATTTATATGTATTGTTAATGTACTTGTGAACTGCAAAGATATGACATAATTGAAAAAGTAAAAAACTATTGGTTAAATAAGTGAAGAGTGTAAAATGAAATGGTTTCTAATATAAATTGGTTCCCCCTTTTAATATAAATATTGTCATAGGTGCATATGAATTTTAGATATATACTTAATATGAATAGAATTTAATATGATTATTGATGTTTATATATTATAGGTTTTAAGGCGGACCAAATTATTATGAGAATGATTACATGTAATATATGAATGGATTTAATATTAAAACTGATACATTTTAATGAAAAATTATAGTTATGTTTAACAACATTGTAGGTCTAATAAAATCTCCAAAAATATTATATATATGATTTATAATGATCACAATAAAGTAAATATATGTATATTTATCATGGACCATACATTATTGATTAAAATATATGTATATATAGTTTTGAGCTATATATATATGACAACCTTCAATTTTTTTTTTGAATATATATTTATATATATAGTATATACACACATACACATATTATACATTTATACCTCATACAATATGAATTAATATGAAGATGGGTTGCAAATGTTTTAGCTTCTATATTTGAGTTTTTTTATGTCAAGTAAATAAGAAATTATTTTTCCTCCATTTTGATTGGCCATGTTTGTAGCCATGCAAAATATGAGAAGTTTAGTTGCATAATAAGACTATTTGTAATGACATGTAGACTAGACCTTGTGACCTCTTGCCT
The DNA here is from genome assembly GCA_007258455.2 of Sequoia sempervirens. Lineage (NCBI taxonomy): Eukaryota > Viridiplantae > Streptophyta > Pinopsida > Cupressales > Cupressaceae > Sequoia > Sequoia sempervirens. The sequence goes on along the minus strand of VDFB02354351.1, from coordinate 47,637 downwards.
GCAACATGATGCTCTATCCAATTGAGCTAGGCCCCTCGCCCCATATTACAATTATACTTAATTACAAATGAAAAATAACATTTTAATTGAGCCAAATGAATTTATTAACTAGATTGATTTCCTAACTAAACAAAAATAACTTTCCTTTAGCCTTTCCTAGAAGTTATTAAGCCCATTATCGAATGCAAGTAGTGTTTTGTATAATTAAAGAATTCAAAAGGAACAATTCTATAAAAGACAATAAGGTTTAAAGCAAATGAAATTATTTTAATAAAATTAGAAATGAAATCTTAGCCCCACAAAAGAAATGTACATACTTTTTGGTTTTAATTTCTCCAATTTTCTCTTAATGTTTTGTAAAGAAATTTTTATAAAGTTACAATTACAATTATATTAAATTTTTATTAAATTAGAATTATATTTCAATTAATTAAAAATTATATTAAATTTGAATTGTACTTACAATTAATAAAAATAAATTTATTTAATTTAAGTGAGATATACTATTTTAATTAAAATAAAAATAAAAATTATATACATATAATTATTTAATTACTTACAATTAATAAAAGCATCAAAGAATTATGTAGATAACAAAAATCTAGGAAAAAATTTAGAATGTAAAACATTTGATATTTCTTTTCTTTTCTTGTAATAATTAGTTGCTGTTGATTGTTGCACTGTCACAATATGAATCCGTGACCTATCTTTCACTACAACTTTTCTAGATTCGTCTACAAATGATTTACTTAAATATTTTGACCAATTTTGTTTTAACTAAAGTCTAAATTCTAACTTAGTGGTTATTTAAGCTCTTCCTTGCAAGTCTTTAGTTTAAACCCTAGTTTCAATTTGACCTTGTCATACAAAACCAACATCTTGTTCTTCTTAAAGTTGTTGATGATAATAAAATCGTTAGGCTTAGATGCCAAGCAATTGCATTTTTTAGTTTAGGAAAAGAAAGACCATTATATTCCACCACCTCATTCCTTTCTGCTAGCTGTCATTGTAGGTTGCCCTTCTCCTAACATACACAATATGAATGAAGATTCTCTCCCTTTTACATGGATCAAGTTATCAAAAATTCATACACAACAAATAGATTATCAATAGCTATGCATAAAATTCATTTACACTTAAATAATTGACATGACGTCATCCAAGTTAAAATTGGCTTCATAGCACATGGACCTCTTCCAAATATACTTTAAAATTTTCCATTAAGTTTTCATCAACCAAGGGAACATTATTGATGTTATGCATAAGCTATACAAATTGAAGTTTTCACAATGAAATCAAATTCATAAATAATTGTTGCTGGCACAAAGTTTAAATCTGTATGCACGTTCAATTCAACTTAATGTTTGTTTTTAACTGTGAGGAGTTTGTTCATTAATAACCTCAAAAGAGTTCCTTTTATTGGTTTCCATAGGACTCTGTTTTATCATGTACTAACTTTTCTATAACCCAATTGATTCACCAAGCACAAAAATTGTCATCCTCATAGAACATAATATATGATCTTCAATTGATTTATTTGTTTAGTGATCTTGTCCAAACCATATCATATATTTGGTGTGTGGTACAAAAATTCATTTACCCTTTCAAAATTTTGAAAAAGAACCAATTTCTTAAGAGACCCATATCCATCCAAGTCCTTGTAAGCGTGTTAATTTTCCTCAAATTTTGCCAAGAGATTTTAATACATATGATATGGACATCTTTTTTGTTTTTTTTAGACTGCAGGCTTGGTAAACTTTTTTCACGTGACCGGTGGCGCTGGCACGACACACCCTCCGATACCACGGGTTTGGGGGGAGACTAGATCTCATGACCTCTTGCCTGCAACATGATGCTTTAGTCAATTGAGCTAGGCCACCGGCCCCATGATATGTACATTTTTCAATCATGACACTCAATGTAATTTTTTTATATATTTTAATTTAATTTGTCTTGGAGAATCTTTCAGTTTATTTGAGATTTGCAAGCACCTCAATAAAATAGAGTGATGATATGTTGCATAAGATACATCTACACATACCTCAATAAAAGAGGTTGATGATATGTTGACATAAGATACTCTACACTTAGAGTAATGAGTTAATATTGATGGGAAAGTTAATGTTAGAATTTCAGGGTTTGATCAAATAACTATTTTAGAATCTACAAATTGTTGGTGTTCTACTCTATTTTAGATTTGTATTTAAAATCTTAATCTTTGCACATATGAAAGTGAATTGACACATGAATTTGAATATATAGTTGTAAGTGAATTGACATAAATATAATGCTTGAAATTTGCTACTCTTTAAAATATACAAAACTATTTTTACATATACAACTTATTTAAGTTATTCTAATTCATATCAACCAATGCAATAATAGTTACTATCAATGCACAACGATAACTTAAATGATAAATTACTTATTTAGTTCACATAAATACCTATCTTCATTAGCTATGTCCTAAAAATAATAGTTTCTATCAATGCATAACAATAAACTAAATAATACATTGCTTATTTTAATTCACTAAATATCTATTCAAATCAACCATGTCCTAGTCATTCCTTTATCTATTTGTGTTGTCAAACAAAACTACTTTGAGAATACAACTATCAATTGCTATCTTTCCAATTTGATCAAACCATCGCTACTCTCAATTTTCCTACAAATCAAAGAACAAAATGTCTTTCCATCATTTGACAAGAACTTTACAGCAATACGATCTTATTTTTATTTACTAAAAAATTATTCTATTTTATTTACTAAAATGTCACTTTATTTGTATACAGTGTTTATTTTTTTTTACCTTTAAGAGTTTTTTTTAATTAGAGAATGAGGGTTTAAGGAGCCAGACCCCATAAAGAGAGTAAAAATAGATACAAACAGTGGCCGTTCCAATGGAGGGACAAGTCTGTTATATATTCATGTCAATTTGTAATAGTTCTGTAAACATCGTATCATCTTCTATATAATCTATACTATTGATACTGTAATCTAATATCTCGTACTCAAGACATAGTAAAACTTCATCCTCATCCTTATTGTCAGCATCCGATCTTGGTTTGAGGACAAAAGATCAATTAATAGAGTCATCATTTGAGACCCATGTAACACTTTTGAAGAAATCCAGACCCCATTGAGCTTGGTGACGCCACTCAACCACATTTTCCACCATAACTTCAACTACGAACAACACCCACATGCCATTATAGTTGGGATGCACAATAGGCCATGTACCCCATGTCCACTCTGAAAGCCAAGCCCCACAACTGTCATTTCCAAAATAGATTTCAAACCCACATATCATTTGGGATTTATCAGGGCCATTCCAACCCATTTCATAGTCTCTTTAAATTCTCCTAAGTCAAACATGACTGCCACAAACTGAGAAGAAACAACAGAATTAACAGGATACATGTTCTCAGCTTTCATGAAGGTGTACAACCCAGTACCATCTTTATTGCTTCCAAGACCACTATCCACCATAGTGTTGGTCTTGAATATTTTCTTCATCTGCAACTCTGAGATTTCCCTAATAAAGGCAATCTAATTCTTCTTCACAACCAAGCTCATTGTCGACTCCATGAATGTAATACTGTGAGAATAGTCTTCATTCTACCCAAAGAAGCACCTTCCTTTATATAGACCGTAGACTTAAGTTGTCATTATTAATAGCCACATATGGATTTTGTCCACAAATGCACAACTATTCATGGAGCAATTACACACATGATAGACATTATTACAAGATCAACAGGTTGGGATAGTTATTAACAATACCCATATCACATGAAGAGTTGAGAGAGCGCCAACACATCGACCTCCATGTCACTCTATCGTTCTGCCTCGTCAATCACCAAGTTGGCCAAAGTGTTAGTGTGTCTTTATTAGCCTCATGATATACATGATTCACCTTAAATTTAATGAAAAGCTTAAGCATTTCCAAACATCTTTGGAAGATACTATTTGATTTCCAATTACTAAATTTTCTCAATTATAATGTAATTACTATTAATCTATTAAACTTTAGCTTTAGTTCTTTATGGAGGTCATAAAACATTGTCTATATCTACGCCTCATTATTGGTTCCTATAGAAAGAAGCACACACATTACCAATTTTTTACCCTTTTGATTTCTGCATGTGCATCCACCTCTAGACCTCCTCGAATTACTTCTAGAAGCCCCATCAAAATTCATCTTTATCCAACCTTCCTCTAGAGGGTCCAAACAACATTCAATCTATCAGTAGAATATGGATTAATCCTTTTAGCCCCATGAATACGGGGTGTTGGTGTTTCCAAATGATTACCCAAGTTTCTCTAAGGATTAACCAAGTCTTATTTTTGAGAACCCTAGATCAATGACCAATGAACAAGAAACATATTTACAATTGTTCTCCTCTGCACTTTAGGCTATGCAAAACCAAGGTGGGTTTCCCTTTACATAACATCATTTTCAAGTCATAACAATGTATCCAATAATGTCAAAATAAATAACAATCTCACACAAACAATTTGGGGATGAACTTGATTGGCTGAATCTTCTTCAAAAGTCCTCTATAGCCCTGTACTTCAATAGTGTGAAATGACCATAATAAAATAAATAAAAAGTAAAAGACAATTTTCTAATTTTATGTTGATCATGCCTAGGTTATGATCTTGTGAACTAATCAGACCAGTGTCTTATCCATTGCAATGTCTTGAATGAAATAACTTTTCTTGATAACACACCTGAACCCTAATTCAATGGTTTTTTACTATCTTATTATCTTATAATAAGAGAACCAACTAATGGAAATCATTAATCTTATTTATGAACCTTTGTAATTAGGTGCTAAGACTTGAGTCCCTAAAACCAAAAATAGACATGAAGTGACAATTGAAACATGGGTGCATTGTGCAATGGGTATGATTTGTGGCAAGAAAATAACTTTCTCTATGTAATTTAATCTAACTCAACACCCTAGGGAAACCCCATAGGTTTAGAAAAGCCAAAAGTAGAGGAGGTATTACCCACCTCAACAATTGGTCCCTAGTTTCCCAAACCCAATCATAAGTGTTTGATTTTATTTCTAAATTTAACTCTCCTAGCATTAAGAAAGAGATCCAACTTTAGGGATTTGGGACCTAAAACTTTGGTCACCAATAAATAGGCATCATTGTTGGGGATGTTTTAAATACGTGCATATTTTCAAGACCTTGGTTAATCAATGTATGATTCAGCCAAGAAACTAATAGTATTTGTATACTAATTTAAAAAAATCTAGTGTTAATGCAAGTTCCTCTCCTAATTGAGGAGGGTGGTGACTCTGTTTGATCATTGAATGTAGATTCTAACTACAAATTGAATATTCATCATGCAAAGTGAAATAGGACCCAAATATCAATGTGGACAAGAGGAGGTTTCAGTTGATTGTACAAGGAAACACCATGCACAATGGAGAGAAAAAAGTCTAGGTAAGTCATTTACATATCATTCTCATTATATTAAAATTGTTGGCATATATGGTATAGGTAATGCTTTCATTGATTCAAGGGATACATATTAATACACCTTAGATTCTTAAGCTATCATTATGGTTATATGACTAATAGGAAAAATATTAGACATGATTATACCATGCCTAGGAATCAAGAAAATGTGGGATTAAGAAATATAAGTTTATTTCATGAATTGCATGTTGGGGTGTAGAAATAAATATTCCCCACTCCATATGTTATAAATATAAGGGTAGGTTTGCATCATAACTCTCCTACCTCCTCCCATATAATTGAAAAAAGAATAAGATCCCCCTTTTCATGATGCTAATGTTGTCACTTAGTTGGAGACTGAATGTAGGGAAAGAGAGGTTGATCAAGAAATAAACCTCCTTGACCAATTTAGACAAAAGAAATGAGAATTGATGGTAGAAATATAAATATGGAAATCATAAATATCCCTGAATACTCAATAGTTAGACCAAAATAAAAAATACTCAACAAAAATTTAAAGATTATAATAATGTTCAAAATATTCAAGTGAGCACACAACTTGCAACACAATCAGCAAAATCCTAATCAGTAATATCATTAGCATTAAGATTTGAGATAAAATGTAAGAATATCTCCTAGAATACATGATTAGATATTTTCTCTAATTAGATAGTCATTAACAATAGAAGGATACAAGTAGGTAGCTTGAATTTTATAACATTCTAGGTCATCCTAACCAATTCCAAACAAGACTAGGGGAAAAGTGCCAAAATTCTAAGGCAACAATGTTGTCACTAGTGCATATCACTTGATATTATTCATCAATTTGATAGATTAGTATGAGATAGAGTATGGATATGCCATGATGAAAATCTTCGTGCAATCACTAGAAGAGAGTGTAAAAGAATGGTACAAAAGTATTACAAATAGTAACATAGACTCATGGGATGAGTTTATGAGATTATTCATATTGAAATATGGAGAAATAGATGATATTAAGTTTACAATCCATGAGATAATGACTATAAATAAATAAGTAAATGAAAGTGTCGTTTAATTTAATAGAAAATTTATAATGATCATGAAAAAATTGCCTCCCCATGTGAATCCAAATTACTCCATGCGATTATTGTTGTACTGCAAAGTTGGGCTATTTCTTGTGTGATAATACCTAAGGGCCAACCACATTATCTAACCTTGTGAACTTGATGACTTTCAAAATCTCAACCTGCCAGAAGGCCCTAGTTGACTTCCCATCCTCTAGCACCTACAAATTATAGGTACTCACCACTTCCAAAGTCCCCTTGTGATGGGACACTACTAAATGCCTAATTTTTATTGATATACTTGCAATATCAATTCATCTTCTAAACATGTTCAAAGAGATAAAAACCTTGAATTCATCAATATTTAGTCAATACATAAGTTCTACAAACTAATTCTTATTGCACTCCCTTATTAAGGATATAAAGGCAATATCATACTTAAACTCCTCCATATCATCACTAATAGGAAGAAACATTTCAAGTGGGCACCCCCTTACTTTTGCATCATGCACTAAAACCTTCAAACTATGTAGAATGCCATCCCATATGTATTTCTTTGTTCTTAATGATCTTGTATTATACAACCAATTAGCCCCATGAATAGTTTTGACAACTTTGAGCATCCCCTTCAATTTGTAGTTCAATATTTTCTATTTACTATATTCTAAGATGCTCCTCTAAATTTTTTTATCTCTTCCTTGACAAGAGCTCAAAATATTATTATATTTCTTCCACAATAAAAATAGACAACACCCACCATAGATAACAATAGATCAAAATTAAATGTCACATTTACCATCTTCAATCTCTATCAATCTTCTTAAAACCATTAGTTGTACTTATACCACCAATATCATGCCAATCTAGGGTGATATTAATGTACTTACATGTGCAAATGAACCTTATAACATTTATAACATTAATTCCATTCACACCACCCATTATTAAATAATCTTCATTAGGTATGGGGTCAAATCCAAAATTTATAAGGTTGTGAAACTTTCCCCAATTATGAGTGTCACTACTTTCCATTAATGCATAGGCTTGTAGAGTGACACCACTATTAAGATTATAGGTGTTATTCAACTTGTAATTCTAAAGTTTTATTTTAATCATATATGATAAACAATGCTTAATCTTCAATAAACATAGAGAGGGTGAATTTGGATGCCCTTATGTGTGTGGGAATAATTATTTATTATTATTTTATTCTCTTACATGTAATTGCAATGGAATTTATCATGAGATATTAATTTGTTTTGATTAACGATAAATAGGTTTTGAAGAGTACTTGAAACCTTGAACAAAAAGAGATAGTGGCAGTAAAGATGAAACAATGGACTGCCCACACAAAAGCAACAAAAAACAAGCTGATTAACATACCATCAACAAACCATCAGTAGACAAAAACAACCAACACAAAAAAATAGAGAGACACACCAAATGGCCATTAGAGCAGTTCTTTAAGCATTTTTTCCGCATCTAGATCCTTAGATGCTAACCTATCATGCATCTCCATGAATTCCTCAACATCATGAGCAAGGACCTTTTTACCTTTCTTTGTTTTGCTCCGAGTGCGCACACATGGTCCAACATCCAAGTCTATGGTATGCATGTCCATCCCAACACCCTCCCCACATTCCATAGTCGCATGTTCATCAAACAGTCCTTTCTCGGTCAATTCCTTCGCCTTCTGATTGAGGAAAATCAAACCTTCAGCCGAGGCCTCCAAATTATCTCTGCTAATGTTTATAATTGTGTCCAAATCCTTTCAAAGCTGCCTATTCTGTCTTTCCAGTAGAGCCAACCTCAAACCATAGTCACTCTTCAAACTAGCAAGCTCATCCACCACACAACCAACACTGGAATTTAAAGACCTGGTAAGCCCAAAGATAGAGTCCTTCTCCTTGAGACTGCGAAGTGTAGAAATGTTGCAACGGGCAATGGTATCATGCTTGTTGTGGCAGTCTTGCACCTCTTGCACAAGCCACATAAGCAGATTAAATGAGATATCAACCCCTTCTTTTACCAGACTAGAAGCTTGTGAGAAATCCATAGCCCCCCAAAACACACCCCTTCCCTGATGCAAACCAGCTGGAGGATCTTCCTCATGAGATATTAATTTGTTAGATTCTATTGTATGAGTTTTACCAAGTGGAATACAAGCATTATATTTTTTAATAGAGGTTATGGGTGCCTAGTTTTGGGAAAATGGTATTTTCTCCTCATTTTATAATCATTCATGGTTTATTTTTTATTGTTCTATATACTAGAGCTTTGGGATAGTGGTAACATAAAATTTATAAAAGTACACAAGTACTCATTAAAAACTATCAAATTGAGGAGAAAAGTTTGTTGACTATGAAATCTTGATTCAAAAGATTAATACATACTCATACTCTCTTTGATGGTGGATTTTTTTCCCACAAGGGTTTCTCCATGTTCATCCAATGTTATGTCTTGTGTTATTATGATTTTTTTAATTGTATTTACTTTCTACATTTCCATTACTTTGGTTAATACATAAATACATTAAAATATGCACTCTTAGTTTGATGTTATTACAACAATAGTTTGCTCTATATTTCAACATTTAGAATCAAGGAATTGGTTTTTATTAGATGTATATTCATTTCTTAAATTGATGTTTTTTATGTTGTAGTGGGATCATCTTTCTTTATTTGTTTAATATATGTATGTATTGGAAGCCATGTCAAGTAAATATTGATGGGATATTGAGAAATTCAACGGTACCAATTATAATCTTTGGAAATTTAAAATGGAGGATCTCCTTGAAGAGAGATCAATGAAGAGTAATTTCAAACAATGATTAAATATAAAGTATGTCCAATGGTGATTGAAAGAAATTATATAAAAAGGAACAAGGTATCATTTGACAATGCCTTGCAATTTTTTTCTTATTAAATGTCTTTGAAGAGGCTACTGTATAACTTCTATGGAGAAGGATTGGTGAGATCTAGCAAAACAAAGAGTTTGTAAAATAAATTTTATTTGAAAATAATATTATATTCATTAAAAATGAAAGAAGTGTACATTGTTTTAGAGTATTTTAATGCATTTAATCTGATTATAAGATAGTTAGGATCCACCAATATTTAGCTTGATGAGGAGGATAAGCATATTTTTCTACTTTTCTCTTTTTTTGAATCATGGGAAGATCTAATTGTTGCTACTAATGATTGCTAATAATGGTTCATTGATATATCCTAGATTGGATGCCCTTGTTGTCCCATTTCTTGTAGAGGAAATGTGAAGACAATATGTGGACGACAGATCTAAATATGCACTACATATTTGGGAAGGCCCAAGGATAAAGGAGGGTGTAAATAGGGATAAAAAAAATTCTATCAAGAGATCAAAATCTTGTTTTTGTTCAAAGACCCTAAGAAAGAGTAAAGTGAAGTGTTAGAACTATGGATGATGGGGTCCTGCTAAGGAGTTCATAAATAAAAATAATTATCTCCACTAAAAATACTCTAATGATGGAGAATCTGAGCTTTGTTTATGTATGATAATGTTGTTTCAAATGAATCCTAGTTGATTGAATTGGGTTGCTCATACCATATGACCCCCAACAAGAAGTGGTTCTCTTCCTACCATGCTTATGATGGACGAGAAGTGTATCTAGGTGACAAAAATTAACATCATATTTTTGGCCATGGGAAGGTTCAATTGAGTTTCAATGATAGGATGATAAATCCCTTATTAGTGTTTTGCATATTTTGGGACTCGAAAGAAATTTGATTTCTATATCCAAGTTGAATGATTTTGGATTGTATGTGACATTTGATAAGGCTATTTTTAGGTTGGTGAGAGTAAATTTGGTGGTTAATAAATGGTATCAAGTTGGGATTTTTATAGGTTGGATGCCTTCACATTTTATAACTTTCATATTGAAATTATTTTTTAAAAAATTTGTGTATTTTGTGGCACCAATATTTGGGTCACATTATTGAAAAAATTATTTGGACCCTTATTAATAAAAACATGGTTGATGGTTTTTATATTTACTTTGATGATAATTTTGATTTATATGAACATTGTGTGTTTAGAAAATAAAATAGGGCATATTTTCCCTCTAGAAGTTATAAAGCAAAGAGAATATTAAAAATTATTCATTTAGATGTGTTTGTTCTAGTGGATGTGTGTTCTATGGCCGAATCCTAATATTATGCCATGTATATTTACGATTGTTCTAGATACACCCAGGTTTATTTTCTACGTTCTAAATATAATGTTTCTCCAAGTTTAAATAATTCAAGGAGCTTGTTGAGAAGCAAACTAATAATAAAATGTAGGTTTTGAGATCTAATAATGGTAGTGAATATTATTTTTGAAAATTTGATGATATTTATAAGAATACAAGTATTGTTCAGTAGAAGAACACTCCTTACACACCATAGTAAAATGGGGTTGTAGAAAGAATGAGGTAAACCTTAATAAAAAGAGAGAATAATGTTGAGTGGTACATAGTTAGATTGGTTCTTTTTGGTTGAGGTTATGAATATTGTTTGTTACTTGATAAATTGATCTCATTGTTCTACTCTTGTTAAATAAAAATCCTTATAAAGTGTGGATAGGTAAGAAACCTTATATTTCACATTTATGGGTTTGAGGATTTTTTTCATGTTCTATAGGAAAAGTGATCTAAACTTAATCCAAAAGCATGAAAAATGTGTCTTTGTTGGTTATAGTGAGAATGTAAAAGGTTATAATCTTTGGAATCCACTAACCTAGAAAATGATATATTCTAGAGATGTGATTTTCAAGGAGTCTAATTATTTTTAGATCTTGTACAACCAAAGGAAAAATAAGGAAATCAAATTCATTATGAGACCAAGGTAGAAAAGTAGGAAGACACACATGTTGAAGAATAGAATGATGGGTTAGAGGATGGATGGAAGAAGAGGGTTCAAATGATATTTTTATGTAGGATGAGTAATCTGAGCAATCAAAATAATAGGCAAAGCCTCTTAATACAACCTTGAGATAATCTATGAGACAACAAAACCCAGTTGAAAAGTATATAACACTATATTTTCATTTTTTAATTTCTTTGTTATGTCCTGATTTGAAGAGTTGAGATCCTTTAAGGAGGATCTATCTTTATAGTAAAATAAGTCTTATATGTAGACCATGTAGGAGGATGTGATGACATTAAATAGATGTGACACGTAGAATCTAGTTAGTTTACCCAAGGGAAGAAAACTCATTGGTTGCAAATGGGTATATATAAATAAAACTATAACGCAAATTATCAGAGAGGTATAAGGATAAACTAGTGTCCAAGGGATACTCCTAGAAAGAGGGGGTTAATTTTGGTGATATTTTTATTATTGTTAAATTATCTATCATTAGTTTCCTATTATATAGTGTTGTAACTTGTGATTTATATACTAAGAAAATGGGTGTTAAAACTACTTTCCTACATGGGGGTCTTGAAGAAGAGAATTTAAATTAGTTATTGTATGGTCTAAAATAGTTACCGCTCATGTGGTATCAAAAATTTGATGTGTATGTGTTGAAAATGGGTTTGGTAGGAGTGGATAATATCATTATGTTTATGTTAAAATTATTGATCCATATTTTAATGATTATCTCATAGATGTATGGAATATTGTTTATTGGTAATAATAAGGGAATGATTAGGGATATCAAAATTATAAACTTTTTGGCATGTTTCATATGAAGGATTTAGGGCTTGAAAAATAAATTCTTGGTATAGAGATCAATATGCACTAAGTAATCATAAAGATTTGGCTAAGTCAAAGTAAGTATGTTGATACTATTTTATAGATATTTCTTATGCAATATTGTAAACCAATCAATATTACTTTACCAATTAAAACTTACATTTATTCAAATATCTATCCTAAATTAGATGATGATTTTGAGGATATGTCTAATATATCTTATGATTGTATTGTTGGTATCCTAATATATGTAATGGTATATACTAGATTGGATGTTGCTCAAATAATGAGAGTGCTTAGCATGTTTATGTCTAACCATGGTAAGGAGAATTAGACTTGTGTTAAAATGGTGTTTGGATATTTATGAGGAACTTATGATTATTTTTATGTTATCATGGTAGTAATGATGTGGGAAAGACATTGGAAATATAATGATTTGTTAATGTAGATTGGGTAGGTGACTTGGATAGTCAAAGGTCTACTAGTGGTTATGTGTTTTCTTTACTTAGCGTTGCAATTAGTTGGATGAGTACGAGGTAATCCATAATTGCTCCACCACTAGAGTAGAGTATATGGATACTACAAATGCATTCAAGAAGACAATATAGTTACAAATATTATGTTCAAGTACTAGTTTGATTGCAAGGTGGTTAAAATAAAATGTGATAGTTAGAGTCCTATTTTTTGGCCAAGAATCACATGTACCATGACTATACTAAGCATCTTGATGTGCATTATCATTTTTTCACAAGATGTTAGATAATTATAAAGTCATGTTACAAAATGTGGACACTTAGGATAATGTTGTAGATTCTCTCATGAAGTCAATAAGCACATAAAAATTCTCTTAGTGTAGGAAAGACATAGACCATGGATCTTGTGGTTGATTTATTTTATGTTCTACTAATTATGTGATTACAATAGAAATCTAGAGTGGGAAAACATTAGGATTATATGTGTCATTAACCTTGCAATCATAAAGTATTATTTTAATCAAACAATAAATAATGTTTGATCTCCAATAAATATGGAGAGGGTAAAAGTGGACACCCCTATGTGTGTGGGGATAATTGTTCATTATTATTTTATTAGATCTTACACGTGTTTATCATATAATTTATCAAAAGAATTTAAAATATAATTCAAATGGGTGTTGTGAAGGATCTTCCTCATCATGGGCAATGACAAGGGATTAATTTTCCTTGATGGAGCACCTAGGATTCAAAAAGTGGACATAATGAGAGAATATGACTATTATGACAAGAATTATGATGCATAAGTGGGATAAGAGGAGTTTGAATACGTGTTGTAAGAGGAGTTACATTCTATTCCAAGAGGTTAAACAAGTTGATGTGGGCTTTTGATTTCTATATGGAGGCTATGGGTGCCTAGTTTTGGGACCATGGTATTTTCCTCTTGTTTTATAAATCATTCATGGTTTCTTGTTTCCTATTGTTCTATACATCAGAGATTTGGGGTAGTGGTTTTATATAATTTTTGAAAATACACAAGTATTGTTGAAATACTATCAGATTGAGGAGAAGTTTGCTGACTATGTACTCTTGATCTTCAAAATATTAATTTACAAAATTATGCTCTCTTTGATGATCAATTTTTTTCCCACATGGTTTTATCCATGTACATTTGGTGTTATTTGTTGTGTTAACACAATTTTTTGATTTTATATACTTTCTACATTTTCATTACTTTGGTTAATATATGAACACACTAAAATTTATACACTTAGTTTAATGTTATTGTTATAGTAGTTCACTTTATATTTCAACAACCACATTTATCCAAGAAATCTACCACTAAATTTTTCTCTCTATATACATGGGAAAATGAAATTTAAGATATTTTAGTTTGCAAGGATATAAATTATTCTAGGTAACCTCTCATATTCTATTTGGGATGATATCTTTCATTAGCCACTTGTATCACAATTTTAGAGTAAGGTCTTCCACTTCTATATGCTTATAACAACCTACATAGGGTGCCTTTAAACCTACCACTAGAGCCTCCCATTCTACCTCATTATATTTTTTTCACCAATATACTTTTTCCCCTACCATCTTCAACTCCCCTTGCTTGTCCCTAAGGATGTGGCATGCACCAATAAAACCCAAATTCCCCTTCACAACACCATCAAAATTTAGTTTGATATTAGATGAGGGGGATTACCATTTAATATTTCTAGAATGAGGAGCATTGGACTTGATGAATTTAGTGCCTTTATCTTTACTATTTTATTCTCTATTGACTCATATAATATAATAATAATTTGGCCATGTAATATATAATATTTTTTAAATATTAAAATATTACCATCAAATTTCTCTTTCATTAAAAAATTACTTAATCATTATATTGATATGTAACTAATATTATGATATAATATATTAAAATTATTTATAAATATAAATATTTAATGCTTAGTCTTATCAATTATATATAAATATCATTAGTAAGGTTATGGTGAATTGGTCAAAAACTTGGTGTTGTATCAACATGTAAAACTTTGCAAAGTTATTGAGCTTGCATATTTGAACAATTTGTGTTAATATAGGGGACGAGGTCCCTCATTTATAGCCTTAACCAACTCATATCAGATTACAAATTCTTAACATACTAATCTCTCCCTCTCTCTCTAGAGAGAGTCAATTTATTGTGATGGTAAAATTTACATACCCATTCTGTTTCCCATTTATATTTATGTCAATTTTGGAAAGAGTTCTTTGATACATGAACATGTTGATAAATGGCATGAATTGTGTAAAGGTTCCTTATCCTACACCACCTAAACATTTTCCTATGCATTTATCTCCTACTCAATCCTTATGATCCACACATTTCTCTATATACACCTACCCCTTATCTCACCTCTATGTTTGCACATCCCCATAAATGATCCCTATCCATGTACCAATTGTATTTACCTATGCACATTTTGAATTTCAACATTAAAAATTTAATTCTAAACTTTTTCCTCCAAGGGTTGACTAAGTATAATTTTATGTGATTTATTGTTGTGTCCTTATATTTAAAATTATTTGACACATTTATTTAATCATCCAATATCTCCAAGTTATAGTTACATATCATTCACATTCTCACGCTTCAATTGATGCACTAAAAGGAACCTAGATCTACACAAGCATTCTAGGAGCATATACATGTCTAAAGAAATTTATTTTCAATCTTGTTCACATTTTTTATAGTTGATCTAGGAGAATATGTCCCTCATGACATAATGGAAGCCCCACAAAAGTATTTCTAAAAATCACCAATCTTCATATATCAAGAAAGACATGTCAAATTCAATGTCTACATCAATGTTGGGTATTCTTTAGTCATAGAGCTAGAAATACTTTTGTTTCTATTTACATTCTCACATTTAGTTTATTGCAAGAAATCAAAATATCCGTGCAAAACTCATTATTTAATTATTCTATATCAATTGCTTATATATACTTCATTACATTAACCTAAATTAATCTCAAGAAAAAAATATAATTTTCCCCACATTTTAGTGAAATTGTTCAATCTTATCGGAACTATTTTCCTTCTATAATTTCTCATATTTTGAAATTAGATACAATTCTACTTCATCATCCATTTCTAGATTTTTCTAAGTTTTGATTTTGAAGGCTTGCATGCTCGAAGTCTTATGCTGGGAGGCTAGCGACCTAGCTTTAGTCTCTATAGTGCCCTTTCATAATCTTGTGCACCACCAATGAAAAACGTCACATTCATTAGTATCATATTTTTAATTTTGTCACTCAAACAGTTTTATGATCTTTTTCATTTTACTTAAATATCACACTTTTCAACAGTCAAACAATAATGAAAATTTTATATGTCATACCTACCAAAAAGCGCTAAATAATTATCGCTCTTTATTGACCAAAATTTAACCACTTTTTCCATTCTATTATTCTGTCTGCACCAAC
Organism: Sequoia sempervirens; assembly: GCA_007258455.2. Taxonomy (NCBI): domain Eukaryota; kingdom Viridiplantae; phylum Streptophyta; class Pinopsida; order Cupressales; family Cupressaceae; genus Sequoia; species Sequoia sempervirens. Next base: position 31,446 of record VDFB02354351.1, on the reverse strand, counting down.
ACAGAACTCTGGCACCCCTTGTTTGATTTCATATATTGTTGATGTTGTAAACCACTCTGCAATATATACTAATCATCATTTCATTATTCTTTGATATCCCTGAACTCTTCTTTCTCAAATTCAACACTTTCATCCAAACTATTGTTGATATTGTGTTTGTTGCTGCTGATAATACTATGAATCACCCTGCTTGAATGCATTTTCTACTGTCTATTGAGCCTGATTTTGGCAGTATTCCTTTCTTTCTTGTGCAGTAGCTACCTGTGTAACTATGGCAGAATTTCTATAACTATGCCCTTGACTGTATCAATTCATTTAATGTTTCAGGTCCTCCTATTCAAATAGGAGTAAACTTATCAGTGAAATCGTTAGAGTCTGGAAGAAGTTTAACATACGTGACTGTGTCCAAATTTGAGGTTTTGGGATATGCACTTATAGGATTTCTTCCTTGGATGATATTCATGCATATATTTTAGATTTTGACAGGTTTTTATTTTTTTGGATATGCATTATTTTAGATTTTCATGAACTCTTGTTTTCTGTTACACAGTTTTTTATTCTTGATATTCTCATGATACATCATATTAAAGATAGAGATGTGTATTTTATGAAGCTTTCTTTCTACCATATCTTATATTTTCCTTTCTTTATGGAGTTGATTAGTACTCATTTATATATTTTTAATATTTTATGTTATTTTTTCATGAGTTTAATGATGATCATATGGATTGCGATAGTGAGTAGTATATGTCTAGTGAGGATATATCTTGTGATACACTTTTGTAGAATGGACATAAAAGATTTAGTTTTTCCTTCTTCGCCTTCTTCACCTTCTCATGATATCGTTGTATTTTATAATAATCTTTCTTTCACATGTCATGATGGTCTTACATTCATAGAGTCATGTATTTTAGATGACATATATTTCCTCTCATATATGATGATGTGACACATACTCCTTCTCTCATGTCCAAGGATATATTTGTTATTTTGGGATTAGGTCTATCTATGATTAATATATCAATAATGGGATTTAGATGACGATTGCATTGATTCTATCACTAATGATATCCCTTGTTCACCTATACATGTGTTTATTATCCCCATGTAGTTCATGATAATTCCTCCTCTCTATCTCTTGGCTCATGAGTTAAATAATACACCTATGATATTCGTTTATTGGAATTGAAGATCTAAAGTTGCATGTTAGATCACTCTTAAACCTTCATACTATATTTATATACATTATGATAGTGTTTTTGTACATACATTTGGTTATACCTTGATCGATAGTGCTAAGCAATATTTTGACTCATGTCATGATTGTTATGCATTCTTTCATTATTTATCATGTACTTTCATAGATTACTTTACTATTGGCCTTAGATCATGTTTTACTCATGATTGTCTTTCTTCCACTTCTAATGGCATTTATTTATTAGATCATACTAACTTTTCATATATCGTTTGATATATCACTTTCAAACGGATACTCTCATTTAGATCCACTCATATTTTCACATGACATACTTTTGACCAATTTTGGACCTCCTCTTCCTACATTCCATCTTCAACATGATTTAGACATACCTAAGGATAAAGAACAACGTGAGGCTCTTTTACAATTTTTACTTGGTATATGTGAGGATGGGGTGCCTTTAGTTGATGATATATCTTCTCCAACCTCTCTCACTATTACATATGATACATGAGATATGTCAATAATTATGCTATCCTTTATTTGAACTACCTCATTAGTGAAATTTACAAAATTACACATTCCTTTGACACATGAAATTTTGACTTATCTTACACCAAGTGGAATTATGAAACCTTGTTTCACAATGTTTGATGGTAAAGGTAGTAGTCCTTATGATATTTATAATACTTCCAATTTATGTACACCTCCCTTATTTTCATAAGGATCAATTTCTTGTGGAGATGTTCCCATCAAGTTTGAGAGGTCATGCATTTATATGGTTCTATTCATTACAACATGCTGCTATCACTCCCTTTGATAATTCAACTAGTGATTTCATGAAATTTTTTATTATAATATTAAGCCTAAGGCATATGCTCTTGATTTCATGAAATACAAGCAATAAAAACATAAGCCAACTAGAGATTACATATCACATTAGATATTAACATGAGTTATACCTTAGATGATGATTAACTATGGTTTATTTCCAAGATTTAAGGACCAAGTTTATTATATGTATCATCATTTATTTTTTTATTTGTGTACTACTATATATAAGCATAAGTGTGTTTTATTGAACAACCCACTTTTCTATCAATGCATTTCTAGTACTTTGTCATATTTGAAAATTGACAATGTGGATGTACCAAATGATGGTCATTATGCATACCTCCAACCAATTTTTTTTGAGAATTCACTATATTGGAAGAGCCTCCACATATGTTATTAGAATAAATTTTACAACATAATCCCATTACCTTGCCTCCAATCAAGTCAATGGATATAACTAAGCTTACATCACATAGAGATTCAAAATTTTGTACTTACCATAACACAATTGGATATGCTATAGATAGATGCATCACATTCAAGCATAAAGTTCAAGACCTCATAGATAAAGGAAGATAAACACTGTGCATGTTCATGAGTCCACACTCCCCTTGCTTGATGAGATCAATCATATTAACACAAATTAGAAACATTGAAATATTTGTCCTAACTCACCCCATGTTTAGGCTACACATAAAATAAAATAAAACCCACCAAATGTGTAACAAGAGACACATGAAATAAAAAAGCGAGCAAAGAAGAGGAAGAAATACAAAGCCATGAAGATAAACTTGATGATTTATTTTGGGATGACAATGATGTATTAAATCATTTGAAGGAAAGGAAATACCTCTTATATTTTTATATGAGATATGAGACTCGCTATAGCATATATCCATATATATCTATAGCTTGGATTTCACCTTTTACCTTTTAATTTTTTGTTTACCTTTCCACTTTTTCCTTTTTTAATTATGCCTTGTTTATTGGGCTTTTTCACCCATTTCACCTTCTATATTTGGTTTCATGCTTTGTTTCCCAAACTTAAGAGACATGTTTAGTTTCCATATTTTTATTTTTTTTATGAGGTTTGACTTAGGAGAACATGTCCATCATTACATAATGACATATCCACAAAGGTATTTCTAAATATTGTCAATATTTAGATATACCAAGAAGGGTTTATCAAATTTGATATCTACATTAGTCTTTGGGTATTCTTCAATCATAGATATAAGTACCTTTATTTATTTTTACATTTTCTTATGTTTAATTTATTTAAAGTAATTAAAATATCCATGCACAACATATTCATTAACTAATTTAAGTTAACTAATTTGTATACATTTCATTAGATTAGTCAAAATTAATATTAGAGAAAGTTTATTTTATCTTATAATTATATATCATAAGGCATCTTTGGTTGGAGATAATGCAACTAAAATCTAGAATGCCCAATTTGGTGAGTGGAATATAATGATATTGTGACAAGTGGAAGGAAGAAGATATTTTTAGCCTACGGATTCATCTTGAGATTTGGATGTTAGCCTTCTAAGATAAGAATTTGGACACCACTTTCTAGGTGGTTTTGAATCATGGTTTTCTAATTACTATTTGATGGTTTCATGCATTGTATCTCATATGTATTATGTGCTTGAGATGGAGGTTGTGTGAGAGTTTTGTAGATATTATTAACTTGTCAAAATTTCTCTACGTCTTTGTTGGTGATACTCCTATTAAAGCTTGCTTTGCAAGTGTATTATAGTGGTGTTATATATTGAATAAAACCTTGGGTTGCTTTGGAGTGTGGGATTTTTTCTCCTAATTTTTTCCCATGTACACTTATGTTATGGTATATTATTTATTTTGTGTTTATATGTGTTTCTTCTTTCTATAATTGTTAAAAGATTGAAATTTCACAATGTTTTCCTAAAAAAATTACTATAGGAAGTGTTTGCATATACATTTCTTCCTACATATTTTATGAGACTCATAGTTAATCTTTCCTATTTGGGTGCAACTAGCTATACATCAGTGACTTTTTTAGTGGCTAATAGTTAAAATTTGAGAATCCAAATTTGGCTAATAGTTCAAGTTGTAACAAGACGTAAATCTCCAGATTTTTACAAAATCTAATTTTAGTCTTTGTTTAAATCACCAAATAATTTATTTTATTAAATTTTTTAACTCAAAACTTCACCATAGTATTTGATACATGATTAGATTAGATTCACCTAAATTTTATGTTATAGTAGAAATCTAAATTAATTAGCCAATAGTATATCATAATTATTAGTTGCTTAAGGGAAATATTTCAAAACTTTAGTTGCCTCCATTATTTAAAATATAATCTAATGTACCTCATTGTACTTTGCAAGGTAAAATGTACTACAATCTATAATGCTCATGGGGCCTGAAATAAAAGCAACTTTGGGCCCCATGAGCATTATAGATCACATGTACATTTTACCTTATGGAATACAATGAAGACCATTAGATTATATTTTAAATTAGTGGTGGAAACTAAACATTATAGAGTCTACCCCTGAAACCCACTGATCATTTCCACCCTCAAGTCCCTACTTTTCCATGAGAATTATTTTTTTAAATGGATTTTTTCATCATAATTAATGCATTTGCCTATTATTTTTCAAGATTTGTAAAAATTTTCTACAAAATTTAGTGATGTAAAAAAATATTGATAAAATTAATATTTTTTTCAAAAAATGAAAGATTTGTCAATAGAAATTAATATTATTTAAAAAAAAAAGAATGATTCGCTAGGATTTTATATCTTTTCTTGAGGAGGCTTTCTTAAAGTTATCACTGCTATACATGTTCCTTCACAATCAAATCATTACACATTATTTCTTTGTGATTTCATTCTCATCTATTAACACAATTACATTTAAAGCATACAACTCTTTATATTTCCAAATATAGTAGGTGTATTGTGTGCCTTCCTTTTTACACAAATTATGCTTATTTTGCCATATTTTTAGCTTTATTGGGAGCTTCTTGTTTCTCCCCATTACATATTATGCTTATTATTTTTATATCTTACATTCACATCATCCTCCATGTTCCAACTAAATGTCATTATTTAGATTCATGCACTTGTCCAAACTTCATGCCATTGTACTTACATGGGTGTTACTAGCCATCGAGGGCCACATCACCACCCACATGGGTGTTACTAGCCATTGAGGGCCACATCACCACATTTACTTGCCCATGCTATTCCTTAATAATATATCTATCATGTGTGCTCACTATGATTATCATTTTAGTTATTTCTATGTTGATTATACAATTTATTCAAATGTTCACAATTATTTTTTACATGATCACTTGCTTATATTCTCACATTTACTTTTCATCTACTATTTTCCTCTCCTTCATTCCTCATACTCTACAAATATAACCAATTTTATTTCTAGCAATTTCATAGTGAGTTTTGTAGATAATTATATATGCTTATAGAGACTTGTCTCTAGTAAGTGGCATGCCTTGTGCTTTATGCATTGCCACCCTTTTACCACCAAGTGAGGTAGACTAGTATCATGTTCTAATATAAGAAAAATTCTCCTACCACCTTTCTCTCTCTTTATATGATTATTGACAAAACTTATATTCAAAATTACAATTGCTTGTACTTATGATATTGTCACAAAATCTGGTAGTGGAATATTTCTTTCCTTTATATTGTAGTTTTCTCATGGATAGTACATAAAAATCTACATAATATCACTTCAAGGATCCATTCCTTTTATGGAGCACATGATAACATCCTTTGATGATTGAATATTTACTTTAAATGCATATTTGTAAGGGCTACATATTTTTATATGCATGATTATTCTAGGATTCACATGCCCCTTAAAGTGGGGGCAAAATATAACAATGAAAAATTTCAACCCATGATATTTCTCATTTCCTTTTGTGTTTATTTTTGGAAGAGTTCTTTAATACATATACATATCAATAAATGGTATAAATTTTTGTAAAGTTGGATCCCTTGCCCAATGTCACCCATACATATTTCTATGCATTTATCTCTTACCTCATTCTTATGATTCACACATTCCTATACACCTACCCCTAAAATATCACCCCTATGCTTGCCCATACCAATACATTCCCCCTATCCATTTCTCAATTATATTTATCCATGCACATATTGTTAATTCTGAGAATTAAAATTAAAATTTGAACCTTTCCCTCCAAGGATCAACTAAGCATAATTTTTATGCACGATTTTTTGTTGCCCTTGTATTCAAAGGCTTTTAATGCATTCATTTAATCATCTAATATATCTAAGCTATAGTTGTCTATCATTTACATTTTCACAATTCAATTGGTTCAACAAAAAAAATCTAGATCTACACAAGGATTTTGGGAGTATATGCATCTCTAATGAGTGCTATTTTTTTTTTTTTATCTTGTACACATTTATGAGGGGAGAACATGTCTCTCATGACATAATGACATCCCCACAAAGAAATTTCTAAATATTGTCAATCTTGAGATATATCGAGAAAGGTATATCAAAGCCAGTATCTAGATTAGTCTTTGGATATTATTCAATCATAAAGATAAGTACCTTTATTTCTTTTTACATTTTTATATTTAATTCATTGCAAGTAATCAAAAAATTCATACACAAAATGACCTTTAATTAATCTACCTTAACTAATTTGTATACATTTCAGTGGATTAGCCAAAATTAATCTTAGAAAAAGTTCATTTTTCCTTATAATTATATATCATAATTAAGTTATTGAAAAATGATTTAATATAATTATTTAAAAAAATTAAAAAATATCAATCTTAAAACACTTATAATTTATATAATAATCTTGGGGTGGGGGGCCTAGTTCGATTGGCTAAAGCATCATGTTGCAGACAAGAGGCTACAAGGTCTAGTCTCCCCCCATCCCCGTGGTGGCGGAGGGCATGTTGCGCCAACATCACCAATCACGTGATTTTTTTTTACTAGACGCACCCTTTATAAAAGAGCTACCTAATTCTTATAGTCTAAAAAACCCAAAAAACAAAAAATATATAATAACTTTCATATAAATACTTTAAAATTAATATCTCAAACATCTTTTAATAAATAACTTTACTAATTATATAATCATATACCCTTTAAACATCATGGTCATGTTATAATTGTAATACCAAATGCTTTTTTATTCTCCTTTTAATAGATTTGAGTTAGTTTATTGAATTATTTTGTCTATGTTTGATCGTCATAAATTGAAGCCCCTCCACTCAAAAACAATATAGTTATGCAATGGGAACCATAATGAAATTTGAGTGAAATTGACTCCACCATATATTTAATTATGACAATGATAGAAAAAGGACAATGACAAATAGTTTTATTTAATTATTAATTTTAGTGGTATATCCACTGCTTAATTTCAAAGAGATAGTGTGAACTTAAGTATGATAATGGGCGAATAAAAAATATTAATCATTATATGTCTCATAAATTAAGTGAACATAAATAGGTCTATTATTTTCCACTATCGGAATAAAAAATGGGTAATGGATAACACCTTTTACAAGGTTGTGGGCCACCCTAATCGAACCTGGATTTTCCCTCATATTTTAAAAGAAAAGTGGTGATAAGCACACAAATTTTCAAAATATGGAGGTGGAATTATTGAGGTTAAGTGTTAAATTTCATTTTCAAATTATATATTTATATCAAGTGGCTTATTGGGTCTTCTCTTTTTTTTTTAATAATTGTAGAGTAGTATTATTTTTTTAATTGATGTTTTAGAGGTATAGTTTTAGTTTCTAAGTATTAATAATAATAATCAATGTTTAATAATTGATATTTATTTTCAAAGCATATTATAAAGGTATTAATTAATCAAAATTATTCATCTATTTGTATTGAGATTTATAATATTTAGTAATTAGTCAAGTGACATTCATGTCATCTTTCACATCAATATTCATTGTTATCTTTTATCTCTCTTTACTATTTTTTATTCAATCTTAGGATTCTAAATTGGGGTTAAGGAAATTGCAATCTTCAATCCTAGTACAACATGCTCCCAACAATGCTCCCTATAACCACTCTATTTTCCTTATTAGATGTACATCGAGCAAGAACTTTTTGTAGACATCGAAGATTTATTCCCATAGAGCATATTATCACACCATCAACATAAAATCACACTAACTGTACTAGATGGTTGTAGTGAAATTGCATCTCAAGCTCTCATATTCTAAGGTTTTAGTCATCTTAGCTCTTTAATCCAAAACCCAATATTAATTCTTAGTTTGTAGGTCTTTATCATAGTATTACATCAATAAAATTTAATATCATATATCATTTCTATGTAAGCCCTAATATCTTCCAATTTCATTTTAACTCACATTTTTAAATTTGTCCCAATTAATCTATCTCAATCATTTATGACACTTAGCTTCCTTATGTAGTTCTTGGTTCGAGTTATATTTATTTATAATATTATTTGCATATATATGTTTTTAGTAATTCAAGAACAAGTGGGGTCCCTCAAGGACTTCTACCTAAGTGTAAAAAATGAATTCTTAGCTATAGTCAAATTATTTTGCACCACATCTACATATTGTAATATGTATTCCCCACATGGGAAAATAAGTGCAACACATTAATGCTAACCATACAACATGAACTCCAATGTGTCATCTAAACATGAGTTGCACTATCTAAATGTCTCACCCTAGATTGGTGTCATCACAATCGACTATCCCCAACCTATTACTTCACTCAATTAACATAATCCATGATAGTAGACAATATGAAGGACCTTAGGATTATAGATTACAACTATATGTAGACATTTGTATGCTTGCATATCACCGAGTTGAACCTATTGCATGAACATTGAAGTACTTGCAACACTTGACATCACCATGCTTCAACAATCCTTCACACCCCATGCAAACAGTATGTTGTTTTATGTGATATCATAAAAACCTCAAAAACCCTTTGTATTCTTATGTAATAACTTGGTATGCTTCATGTAAAATTTGACATTCCATGCTATTGTGCATAAACCCAAGCATTATTTAATAATGTATCACCACACATGACCTTGTGTAAGTATTTTTTATTGCACACCTTGGTGTATGAATCAATGCATTAATCATCACATGCCACATCATATAGATTTGTGTAACTTCACATAAATACTTGGAGACTTAAACAAATCCACACATGGATTTTTTTAACCATGTAACAAAATTCAAAGCATAAAGAAATACAACTAGCAAGCAGTTGGAAGGTCAATAGTTCAAGATGAGCCATTACACTTCTAATTCTTACTTTTTTAACTATGATAATGCATCCTTTATATTTAAGTGAATCAATCTCATTAAAGGATAGGAGGAATAGTGTATATTCAAAGGATTTAGATTACCCTAGAATATGGTCCACACATAATTTTTGTATTATTTAAATTGGATAACCCCAAAACTAATGCAACTATAATATTGGTGTAAAATATTCATGCAAACTTCTCTCACCTACAAGGAGTCTTCACACATCTCTTAAGGATGAAACAAGGGTATGCACACAACCCTATTATTAGTGTTAGAGTATAAGGATACCATAATGCATCCCTTGAAATTTGTAGGTATTCACAGGAGGAGCATTAGTTCAATACCATCACATAATAACTCAAAAATAACCATCATGGGAATCATTTTCTCATCAATTAGTGAGAATTGATTTGAGCACAAGGGGGTCCCATAAGAACTTCCACCTAATTACAAAACACAATAATCTTGGTTACAATAATATTTTTACACAACATGTCTACATTTCGTATAAATTCCAAACATGAGTAGATGAGTGCAATATATCAATGTCAATTGTGTAACATAAAACTATTATGCCATCTTAAGATGGAACAAACCATTCAAATGGGCCACCCTATATTATTTCCCTTATGGTTTATTATCCCTAACTTATCACTTCAATCAATTGACATAACCCTAAGGTAGCAAATGATATGAAGGACTATAGTTATATCTTGAAACCATATTCAAATATTTACATGCTAGTGTAACGCTAATTTGAACCCCTTACACACCCATATAATACCAAGAGGAACATTACAATACTTTTAATATTTTGCATCACTATGCAAGCTTCAATGACACTTCACACTTCATGCAAGCACTTGTGTTGTTTCACACACTACCATGCAAACCTTAGAAAGCCATCACGCTCTTGTATAATCACTTGCGATGTATCATCCAACACTTGTCACTATATGCTACCATGCATGACCTCACACATTGTTTCATTGTGTGCCACTACACATGACCCTAAAGAGTTCATTTTCATCATGTGTCCCAACATATGATTAAATACATTATTGATTGTGCACTACTATACATGAGTTTGCATAACTTTACACAAACACAGAGTAACTTTAACAAATATATGTGCACAAATGGCTTCATCCATGTAATTGAATCCTAAACATTACTTTAAGAAAGACAACTAATAGGTAGTTGGAAGGTTGAAGCTAACTAGCAAGAAAGAAAATTAACAAGTAGGTGGAATTTTAATGATTTGGGATGAGATATTACATTTATTACTATTTTTAATTGTAGTATAATGCGATCTTAATATTCAAATGAATCCCTCATGTTGAAGGATAGGAAAAATATTATATAATTGTCTGCAAGCCACTTTGATGTGTTGCCACTTCTAGTCACAATAATCTTCATTCCTAGCCACACTCTGTAATTCCATTGTGTAGATATCAACATGCTTTGAGTATTTGGTATTTAATCTATTTTATTATAGGTGCACTAGATAGGGTTACCCCTTTTTTATCATGAAAAAACTCATTCTCAACCTTGTTGAACTTTGTACATACGTGTGCTTAATCATATTCTTCCATTCAATAGAAATAGCTAAGTTTGGAAGCCTCTCACAAATTTAATTTTTTAATAGTTACTCCCCATCTTGTCTATAAGATTCTATTGAATTTTCTATATTTTTTAATTTTTTTGGAGTGATCTCTATTTCTTAGATAAGTTGTAGATGATCATTTGTGCCTTACCTAGAATTGACATAAATGATGTAGGTTTTATTTTATTTCCCTACATTTTGGTGAATCAAACCTTTGTACTCCTTGATGGTTTTTTTTGTGATCTCTATATATATTTTTTGCCTATCTTTAGTCCAACTGCAAAATTTGTATGTGCTCTTATTACTCCTATCTTTTGATTTCCTTTGCCAATTTGGTGAGTGTAGACATTGAAAAATGTCCCAAATGATATCATACACTCGAAATAGGTTTATTAACATCATTTCCTCTTTAAACCCATCCTCTTTTCGCTTAATTAATTAAATTAGCCTAGTTAATTTAATTAATGGCAACATTTTCATCCATGAACCTAATTCATCAATTTAGGTTAATTCATTCCCCCTTCGCACTAACATTTCATCTCATTAAATTAAATAAATCAAAATATTTAATTTAATTAAATCAAAATATTTAATTTAATTTCCTAAGTCATCTTATTTAATTAAATAACCCTAAGTTATTTAATTAAATATCATTTCATCTCTCCCTCATTCATTAAATCATTTAATTTAATGAATATCACTTTAATTCTTCAAATTCCCTAATTGCATGATTAAACCTTGTTTAATTAGCAATTAAACTAATTTTCCTCTAAAAGGGGGAATATTCCCATGGAATATCCCTTATCTCCTTTTTTTTTAAATTAAAACTTTCTTTTAATTTGCAAAATACCTTTATCCTCACCCATGATAATATTCCAAAGAATATTCTCTTTCCTCCAATCAACTCACTTGGCTTCTTGAGCAAGCTAAACCTTTTACCTTTTAAACAAGTCACCTTTAACCTGTGTGAGTAGGTCAAAAGTGTGTTTTTTTGGAACAAATGTGAGTCCTTGATTGATTTTCATCTTGCATTCTCATCCGTTGATGAGAATCCATGATCCATGCCTCTTTTTCCTTTCGTCTTGGACCATTGATTAGTCTTTTCGATCTCAACCCTCCATTTCTCATTTGCTCTCCTATAAATAGAACACTATTTGGAGACAAATGGATCGATCTTTGGATTGAAAACTCATGCTGTTGAATTCACTCACACTCACACTCTCAATTTAATCACTTTAGCTTAATTTAGTTTATTTTATTTTTATAATAGCTTAAAACATCCATTAATGGCTTCCATGCATCCATCTTAGCTTGTTTATAAATTAGGGTTTCCATCTTTTAGCTTAGAATTAGCTTATATTCGCTTAGTAATTGCATAATTATATCAATTTTAGCATAGAATCATGTTAATTTAGCTTGCATCATGTTTAATTTAGCATAAATCAAGTTTTCATCAATTTATCACAATGGTTTCATTGATTCTCTTCCATAGAATCGATTGAAACAAGCTCACTAATCACGAGATTGGGAAAGGGTCGTTGTTCCACATCAACATGACACCAATTCCAAAACATGATAAGTTTCAAATGGGTTAGAGTAGGAATTAACTATTTTCATAGTTTGTAACTTTCAGTTTAATTAAATGCTTAGTTTAACTTTCAATTTGAATGATCTTGTTTGTGATTGAGGTGTAGTGGCTAAGTTATGATTCAATTCATCATGGATCAAGCGTAATCGACCCACCCTGACAATCCTTGTTCATAGTGAGCTTGTAACTTGCATGCCTATCTATTTGTATTATATTTTTATTTTTCTAAGTTTTAAATCTAATTTCTCTAATTTTTCCCTTCATTTTGAATATTTTATTTATCCTTGTGCACTTATTGTTTTGTATAGGATTTGTCCAATAGTTGATTTCCACTTTTTGGAGCTCCAATCTTGTGTGTTTTTCATTGCTAAAGCCTAATAATGGATTCTCATCAACACTTCTCCTTTTATTTCCTATATGTGTATCAAGTATATTCATGTGCTTTCCAAATTTATTACATCTAATATATTTATCCTTGATGATATCATATCCTTTTTCCATAAAGATGGTGGTGCATGTTTCATGAATAGATTATTTGTTGTGCATATGAATTTCTATCTTTCATGCAACTTTCTATTACCCTTCCTTACATCTTGGATGCATTCAATTCAATTTTCCATGAGCTTCATATTGATTATAATATTGATGATAATATTGATTATAATGTTGATCATACTCTTTCTATGTCTAGAGATGATGCTTCACCTTTAAGTGCATTATTTTTTTCATGATATATTTAAAGAGTACATGATGCTTTCCTTAGTGATGCACATTATTTTTCCCATAACTTGATGTTTCTTTTCCTTTTGATGATGATAATTTTTAAGAAACATGTGATGGATCCATTGATGCTAGTGCAACTTTATTGTTTCATGGTAGCATAATTCATTTAATAATGCATAAATTATTTGTGAACCATTTCTAAATATATTTAGTGCTTTATCCTTAACTTCTTTTAACATTTTCAAGGATGAAAATATATGAAATTATGATAATGATGTGTCTCCCTTGTTTCTTGATGATTTATCTAATGAGTACCTTCATGCTACTTGTTTTCTTGATGAGTACAATTTGGTAGTTTCTCAAATGATTCTTCTATTATCGAGTTAGGTGTCATACACCTTGCATTAAATATTACAAATTTGTTTTGGGTCAAACATGGTGCATCTTTGGATTTGGATGTTACACTATAATAGTGAATCTTGGTACCACTTTGTAATTGTGTAACATTGGATATATGCCTAATTTGGGCGTCACATGAAAATATATTTAAAATAGGAATTTCCTTAGAATTTAGATGAATCTTGTGTATAGGGTGAAACTTGGGTTGCCAACTTTGGAAATATAAATTGGTGCATTTATTTAGAGATATTAGCAATTTTTTCTCTCTCTCCCTTTCCTATATAAAGCTTGTGATACTAGCTTGAAGCATAGAGAGAATATTGCATTTGGAGTAAGGAGGTTCTTCAAGAATTCTACTATATTTGGAGGAATTATATTATACACCATAAATTATCTTTTTGTAGAGAAGGGGGATCCGTTGCTCATGAGTCCCTTAATTTTCAATAGAGTCCCAGGGAATGGACTACCCTAAACTACCTCAGTTTAGCTAAATGAAGAAATTGCAAAGAAAGGGTTGAGGATAGAATATCATAAATGGTAATAGAAAAACAAATTTAGGAAAAAAGAGAGATCACTGAGGTTATTATCATAGAAGGAGAAGCTCTCAGACAAAGGATGGAAGCATGAGAGTGGGATGTTAGCGTGGCACATTGAAGTCCTAGAGGCACGCTAGTGTCCTGTATGGAAAAAGCACTAAACTTCTAGAAATAAATGCAAAGAATCTGCTACCTATCTTAGATCTGAGGTCTATTTAACCTACTAAATTAACAAAAAGTAAGAAAATGATGATAAATGACAAGAAAGGTAAAGTACCAACTTACAAATCTAGTTCTACGCATCAAAACCTTCCTTCAAGCCCTATACGAGCAACCTGCATACAAGGAGAACGAGGAAAAATGTTGGGATGGTTTCAAGGCTTGTCATAGTCAAACCCCCATTTTTGGTGTTCCCACCTCCATAGACTACCAAAAAGATAGAGAGAAGTAGATAAACAATAAAGTAGACAAAAAGTGATAAATCAAACCTTTCTCAAGGAGGAGAACCCATATCATGAAGCAAAGATACAATAGATAATCTATTCACAAATAGACAAGAAGCAAGAGAGCATTACCAATAATCTATGGCCCCCTCTTGGCTTGATGAACACATAGTTGAGTGCTTGCAAGAGAGATTTGGCTGTTGGAGGTACCTTAGAACAACAAAGATTTAGTGTAGAAATAATATTGAGAGAGTAGAAGATCAAGAAGAGAAAAACTCAAATGGGAGAGAGATCAAATGTAAGAATGAAACCCAAGAATAGCATGAAAGAATGAGTTTTGTGTAGCTGCATGGGTGGGAAGAGTTGTTACTCTTGAAATTTGACCATAGAGGCATGTGTCACGAGTCAAAGATTCTAGGATTCCCCATTTGAACTTGGAAAAATGCAAGGATGCTAGCACACTATGTGGACGTCTCCAAGTTGCGCGGGCCTCCAACTCATAATTTTGTGAGAAATGAGGTGGGGGATTGTTATTGCTTCATTGTTGGCCCTTATGAAGTTGAAACCACAAAATTTTGACTCAAGGTTCTTGTCATAAATGTGACTAGGTGCAATAAATGCAAGGGTCAAATGCATAAATGTGAAATTTCCATAGGGTGCAATTTTATGACATTATGTTTTCCCCCACTTTAGTGAGCCGATCTTTGGAAAAATTAGCCACACTAAAGTAGAAAATAAAACATTAGAGTAGACAAAAAAAATTAAAATTTATGAATTTGCGTGCCAAAAAGGATACTATAAAGGTTGTAGAGGTCAAGCAGGTAGGTACCAATAACTCCCTCAGCCTTTGAGCTCGATGAGAAACCATAGTATCTGACGTGAAGGTTTGTTCTAAAAAACTCAAATTTAGGCCAACTCAAAAATCGAAAGCTACTAAGGCGAGAAGAATGCTCAAGAAAAATTTGGTGGTTTAGAAGAAAAATATGATGAAGAAGAGAGTATATGCCCCTTCCTGATTTTCCCCCCAACTTGGTGGGGTAAAAATTGGAAAAATGATGGGACCATGAGCTCCAGGAAAAATGGGCCTATATATACCCGGGTGGGCCCCAAAAAGGGTCATTTTCACTATTTACTATGAGAGTTTTGTTGACTTTTATGAGAGAAAATCCAACAAAATTCCTTGTAGATGAGGGTTGGAGGACCCATAGATGGAGCAACTATGACGAGCAATGGCCGAAGGGTGATTGGTTGATCAGGTGAGTCTGAAAAACCTCTTTTGTCACATTTTATAGCAATTTTTAGCAAATATTTCAATTTGAGGAGCGTAGGTGTCTGAGCAATGTGAATGCATCTCACCTGCACATTGGGGACCTTCATTTGCATTGGAGTCTGTCATATGTGTTGATGTCTAGCCAACCTCTAATGGTAGACCTCAGACATAAGCATGACACACCTATATCTGATAGGTCACACTTAGAAAATATTTGCCATAGAAGTTAAAATATTTTGATGTAAAGAGATGTGATTTGAGTCTTTTTCCATTTTTTAGGACTACCATGAGATGAGATAGCATGACGAAAGATGGGTATTATGGTTGATCTGTGTCTAGACAGAACACATGTCCCCAAAGGAGGAGGGGCATCTCCACCATGTAGGCCCATGGTATGCCTACTGTATACACCTAAAAATGGTCATCACCTTTAATTAATTAAATACTAGCTATTTGATTAATATTTCAACTAAGTCTAAATAAATGCTCAATTTATTTATATTGTTCACTCTTCTCTAATTCTCCAAAATCTAAAACACTTCTAAATTAATTAAATAAACAATGTTCCCTAAAATTGTTTTATTTAATTAAACTTACTAAATCCAATTAGGAATTAGAGCACATTTATACAAATTTTTGTGTGCCACCTCATCAAGGTCACATGAAAATAAATAACTCTAATTTTTAATTAGAATTATCCTCAACTCATTTCAAAAAAGCACATGGCTCATTTCCTCCCACACTTCCACTAATTTTGGAGCACATGACTTATTCTTCCCACACTTCCACCCATTTTGGAGCACATGATTTATTCTTCCCACACTTCCACCAATTTTGGAAGCACATGGTCTTCTCTTCCCACACTTGAATCTTCCATCCAATTGGCATGTTTCCCATTGGTCAAGAGATTCTTCCACACACACGGCATGTTGTATTTGGTCAAGGGGACAACATCTTGATTCTCTTCATCTTCACCATCCATTCTCCTTATTTGATCTGGACTGTTGATTATTGCCACCTCACTATATGCTTGGAAAAGGCTATAAATACAACCCTTGGGCCTTGTATTTATCATCCAAATTTGAAGTAAATTTATCATGCAGGTTTATCATTTGAGCTTGGAGCATTCTTGGATTCTTATAGATAGTTTTTATATCATGTTTAGATCTTAGATTAATATATTGCACCATAGTTGCATTTTATCATCCATCTTGCATCATGGTTGCATTTTAGATTAGTTCATTTTAGGTTTACATTTGAGCATATGGAGTATCATGCATAGAATCATATAGATCACTACCATAGTATCCACCACCGCTTGCGTATTTATCATCAACATCATCTTGCACTCATCATAGCATTCATCATCATTGTTTGCACATAGTTTCACGTAGGCATATAGTTGGCTTGCATGTTGAATACTAATCTCATTTCTTAAGTGTCATTCTAATAGCCTATGTGCACATAGAAATCTAAGGGCCAAAAAGGTTAAAAAGAATCATTTAAGAATAGAGGACAATGAGACGTTCTTGGAAGATTTATCTTTATTGCAACTTAGAATAGTTTATTTTGGTTTGAATCTTTCAATATAAATCGTTTCATTAAGGTTTGTGTTGATACTAACTTTGCACATTTAGCACACACACAAAATGGCAGCCATAGTGGGGCCTTGCCCCGTTTACTACTAACATGCTTGAAAATTTATGTTCATAGGTACGAATGTGAGCCTCTTGGAGCCTCTTGTAATCATCTTGGAGCCTCTTACACTCATTTCAGAGCCGTTTGGAGCCTCTTGGAGCCTTTTGCACCTATTCTGGCACCTTTGGTTTCTATTTTGGCACCCTTTTGACTATTCTGGGCTGCTCTATCTTTTTTTTGGCGCCTTTGGTCTCTGTTTTGGCACCTTTTGCATCATTCTGGAACACCCTATCTCTTTTTTGGCACCTTTTGTCTTTGTTTTGGCACCTTTTGTCTCTGTTTTGGTGCTAATACTTTGTGTTGTTGATTTGTAGGTTTCCCAAAAAACTCTTGTCAAAGACATTCTTATCAAACTACTAACATATTGCAGGGGTTGGAAGTGATTTACTTGGTTTCCTTTTGGTTAAGATAGGAACGTAGCTTAAGTAAAAGGTTAATGAACACCACGTTTCCTTTTGGTTAAGTTAGGAACATAGCTTAATTAAAGGATTGATGAAAACCATGTCTTTTGTGCATGATGGATGGTAGGCATATGCTCCCCCCTTAAATGGGTGACCAAAAAGCTAGACCCATTCACTTTTGTGTGCGAGTGTGAGTTGACTATATCACATGTGTTCTCTCTTTATTCATGTGGAATAAAGATTGATCGAACTATGGGTATACTTGCTTGCTTTTGTTTATCTTATAGGCCCTGCCTTGTGGGAAAAAGTACTCACCCAAGGGAATGACCCAATTGGTAACATGCTAAAGCCAAGCGCATTTCTAGCTGGTATATAAGTGTGGATACTGGAACAAAGGCCAGTATCATGAGGTTGGTTCCGACGAGAAGGGCAGCAATGGTCTCTCGCCACATGGATCAACCCACATGAATGGAAAATCCTTACTAAAACCCTTGTTGTAGTTTGGCCAAATCCTTTATCTATTCTTTGGTGCAGCAACGGTCGTTGCGAAGGCATCCACATTCTCACAATTCTTAGTAGAGATAAAAAATATGCAATGGGAGATTCATGGGTATTGGTGCTTGGTTGATGTAGACACCTAAAAATGGTCTGGAGAATCTAATTAACCAAATACGCCTTATTTGATTAATTAATCTTAAAATTCCTCTACTTAATAAATAAATAAGAATATTTATTTATATTAAGTTCATTTATCAAATTCTCCTATTTTTCTTTCCTAATTAAATAAACAAAACAAAACTGGTTTTATTTAATTATTATCAATATTACCCTCTCTCTTAATTAAATGTCAAAAATCCTGTTTATTGGTCTACATTTCATTATCCTTTTTGTTCTTAAATAAATGCTACACAATTTAAATAGTTCGCAGCATGGTTTCATGATTTCTCTTAATTTTGGAATAGTATTTGTCAAAATCTTGTTTAATTATCACTTTCCTTATCTTAACAAACCAAACTTATAGTTTGATTTATTAAATTATTTATTTCTCATTTTTGCTAAATTTAAATAAATTAAAATTATTTAAATTTATTGCATAAAGTTTGCACTATTCCCTCACCAATAAATATTTATTTCCCCACCAATGAAATTAATGGCACTGCCATTCACGGGAAAGCTTCAGGGAAAATTTGCAGGAAGTTCTCTCAAAAACCTTCCACCCACCTTCCCTCTTATCTTGCCTGGTGCTTTCATGGGGAGAAACCATTCTCCATGATGAACTCCTTCTTCTCATCCCATGCCTTTGGATTCTCCAGAGGAAATCACAGCCCCTCATCCCGGTTTCCTGTGCAATTGTGCTGCCGTGAAAGCTATAAATATAGCTCTTGGGCTACAAGAAAAGGATCCCAACGAATGCAATCTTACTCTGCAGGTTTCTAGAGCACTCAAGCATCCAAACCATCCAGCATTGAAGCAACCATCCAGCATCCACCAAGCATCATCCTTTTGCAGTCATGGCTGCCATTAGCATAGAATTGCATACTTAAATCATATTAGAATCATCTTAGTTTAATTTCTCATTCTCTAAGTGTCACTAAATAGTTTAATTAGCTTAAAAATCTGAGAGCTAAATAAATTAGTTCAGTCTTTAGAGTTAGAGAGCAATAGGATAAATTTCTGTAGATTTTGTAGTTTAATTTAGTTTAAATTTCTTAATCTTAGATGCAATATCTTATTTAGAAGCGTAGAGGCATTGTTTACTTAGTTTTCCCCTTTTACACGCTTACAGAATGGCGCCCACCGTGGGGAAATACCCCGAATTTTACTAATTTTTGAAAATTTTGTCGTACAGGAATCGGCGTAAAAGTTTTCGTTAGAACGAGAGTTTACAAATACAATGATTCCTCGCTTATTGCCGTATTCTTTTCCAAGGCCGCAGGACCGCTCCAGCCAGTTTCGCTCCACGGTCATATAGCCACCGGTTTCTCAGTTCCAAATACAAGCCATTTCTTTCGCTAAAGTCATTTATTTATCCGGATCCGGACGCGGTTCAAGGCCGATTTCTCTATTTCTCGCTTGGTTAAAATTTTTGCCAATCCTAGGTAGAAATTATTTTAAAATTTACCAATCCTCTTAGATAGAAATGGTTAAATTTTATCAACTTAGATAGAAAATGGATTAAAAATGTACCAATCCTAGGATAGAAACATCAGACTTCTTTTGAGGTTTTAAAAATTGAACATCTTGCTTGTCATGGAGCAATATCTCCATTAGAAGTAAATCATTTGTCTTTTGGGCTTAAAAAGAACAAAATCTTGCTGTGTTTGGGTGACAGGTTTATGCTCTCCCCTTAACTGGGTGCATCAGAATACCAGACTCACCATTTACTTTATGCAATTTTATGCTTTTTGTTAAAACCTTTAGACAGGCCTGCCGTAGTGGGAAAAAGTACTCACCCTCTACGGAATGTGACTAGGGACAGCCTGCTAAAAAAGCCAAGCAGACTCCAACCCATCCTGCAATTATGAATTTGGGGAAACCCCTCTTCTGTAAGTGCGCAGGATAACCATCCCCAAAATCTTTGTTTTAAAGATTGGGAGGTCTCTCGAGGGAGTTTATCCATTTGCCGCTCTGAACGGAAACCATATCTAAGAACCTAGAACTAGAAGCATGCTTGTCAGTTTCTGAACATTATAATACTCGGCGGTGCAGGGGCAGGGAAGAATCTACCCTCAAGCACTCACCATATAATTGCCAAGGACTATTTGCTCAGGGGATCCGGTATCCACTTCCATCACTCTGAGTACGCACCTGGAAAAGACAAAAACACGGGCGCCCTCTAGGGGGTGACATGGCTGTGTGAGTCGACGCAATTCCAAGCTGTGGGCCATTCGAGTATATAACGATGACCTTTTGTCTCTAGGATTGAGTCTGTTTGAATTGTCTTATCTTGTTATCAAACCGGTAAAAATCAAGAAGAATCATTGATTCTTGAGAACATACACTACTTGTTTAGATTCTAGGATTTTAAAACCATTCTATTCTTGATTGCTGTGTTTTCTGTCATTAAACTCAGATAAGATCATCACAAAAATCCTTAAAAAATCAAAACACTTGTGGATTTCTCATGATTCGAGATTGGGTATCCACCAAGTTTGTCAAGAAATCTCTTGCCAAACGAATCCGAAAACCAAAAAGGACACTTGCCTACAAACAACTCCTAAGAAAACAAAGGTTTCTATATCAAAGCAGGAAAGTTCTACTCCAACATAGAACCTTTATTCATAGGTATCACAATTTCTCTAGAGGTTATACAGACGACTACGCCGTAGCTCCCTTAGACTCACAAGCATACTTTCAAAGAAGAGCTCTTAGGCAACATCACAATCATAGTCAGAGAATTCGTCCTGAATACATCCCATTGGAATCACATCCAATACATGATACTGCACTGCGAGTTTTAGAATATAGATGACCTTTAAACTTTCTGGAAACAGGTTTCTGCCGCTACCGCTTCGCTGCTTTAGCTGCCAGCTCAACAGCCTCGCTGCTTCAGCGCCCTAGTTCCCAGCGCGCTGCTCGGCCTGCTGGCATACTCTCGGCGAGAGTTTCAATACAGTTTGCATTCGGTGAAGACCTTCCGACTGCTTTTGCCACGAGTCTTGGTTTTAGCACTGAAGTTTTGTTTCGGGCCAAGTGTTTAGCCTCTCGCTTTTAGCGCCGCTTCAAAAGATTCAAGCGAAAGCACGTACCATAAACCCGAAAAACAGAGAGTTAATAGGGCATTTTGTCAGCTTTCCCATATCAAATACAAGGTTTCTATCAGTTCAAAACAATTTTTTTTTACAGTCCAGAACACAATAGTCATACAAAAAGAAAAGCTTTACCCCTATACCTAGATCTTGCAGCATCTTGCATAGTGTCGTTATCACCAAAATCTGAGATTTTCTATCAAAATTTCCCTATCAAGGATTCTATCATCCTTTCATCACGAAACTAGACAAAACAAAATCAGATTTTTAAATCAACAACCTTGACACTTATCCAATCAAATCCAAGATCAAAGTCTAGGGTAAACCTTTTAACGTTTGTATGCCTATCTTCACACGAGCAGCATATCAAAAACAACAAGAACAAGAAAACGAAAAAATAGCAGCCATGACTGAAGAAAACCCTTGGGGACAATATAGCAACACTGATCCTCTTATTAACTCACAGGAGAAGGAAATAACTGCAGAAGAAATCGAGAAAGTGCAACAAGACCCTCATTTCCATAAATTTATGGAAAAGATGCTAGATCAAGACATGGAAAAGTATCTTCTCTTATTAGCTGACAAAGGTGCTAAGCTTCCTAAAGACTTTGATGTCAATCAACTCAAGGAAGCAACCACACCTAACTCAACTAATATAGAGAATCCAAATCAAATAGATGCTTTGACAAGACAAATCCAACAGTTACAATTACAATTCTAGAATATCCAACAAGGGCCAACAAAGAGGTATCTATTACAAGACATTTTCCCTCATCCATTTGACTCAAGCATCAACATGATACCATTTCCAAGGTATTGTGAGTACCCAACATACAACAAATACAACGGGAGAACTGATCCGTTTGACCACGTACGAGAATTTTGAGCTATGAGCATAGAGTTCGCACACGAGGACTCTTACTTACTACGGTTATTCCCAAGAAGCCTAGGAAACACTTGCATGGAGTGGTTTTCTAAATTAGAACCTAGAATTCAATCCTTTGAGGAACTAATCAATAGGTTCATAACACACTTCTCATTCAACATCCAACATGGGGTAACCTTAAAAGAACTTTACAACACCAAACAAGCAAAGGGTGAAAAGTTTCTCTCTTTTCTCCAACGATGTAGAAGGCTATTTGCTAAATACCCTAGATCTATTCCTGAGGAGGAGAAGATAGAGATGTTCATTGATAACTTAGTAGATGACATGAACTATAGATTGGACTTACAATGTCCATCCACATTTGAACAAGTTATCAAAAAAGGGCTTAAAATCGAAGAGGCTCTAATCAAAAGAGGAACAATCAAACATTTCACTGAAGGTTCAAACAATAACCATTCCTCTAACAGCAACAACGAAAAGCCAAGATTTTGGCAAAAGAACAAGAATATCGATACCATAGTCGATGCACATACATCTAAACCAGTATTCACCTTGACACCAACTACTACAAACAAACAAAACAATGGTTTTAATATCAAACAAAGTAGTGACCAAGGAAATAATCAAAACAGTGGAGAAACGAAAACCCAATCATTCCAACGACCCTCCAATAAACGAAAATTCACGCCATTAGGACAATCGTTGGAATCAGTCCTCAAAGAACTTTTAAACGAAAAACTCATTCAAGTGCAAGAGGCTAGAAATTGGGACCCTCAAGTCAAACCATCATGGTGGAATGACTTACATTACTGTCACTATCATCAAAATAAAGGTCACATGAGTGAAAATTGTTGGCAATTAAAACATGTGGTACAAGACCTCATAGATCAAAAGAAAGTATTTGTAGAGGGCCCTCAAACAAACAAGGATCATACAACATTCAAAAATCCTCTACCCAATTATCAAAAGGGAGAATCTTCTTCCACAAACACCAAAGGTAAAAACGTTGGTTATGTTTATGACGCAACAATCCTTTGTCTTTCTGCTGCCAAAGAGGATGAAGAGTTATGCAATCAAATCAACCAGAAAAATGACATTACACCTACCAAATTGGTACAACATATGGACAAATCCGAAAACCAAATCAATGTAGTCACACTCAAAGGGAAACAAGAGTACCAACCGGTTAATGCCACAACAAGGGAACAATCCAAAGTTATATTGAAAGGAGCATCAATATCATCCCCATCGTTGGATCCTCTCCAATAATAATATAATTCCCTTATCGATCAATTCTAGAAAATACTACCAAATATCAATCTTGGAACCCGAAGATCTCCCCCATCACACAAAGAGTGGTTCTTGGGAACAAGCTCTCAGATCAACCAGCATCTAACACCGGATGCACAATTCCAGGCCATGGCGGGACATCTATCCACCTCACGTCTCTTCATCAACATGATTACACCACTCAACCACCGCATAATTCTCCTGCTCCCCTTCACATTGAAGTATCCACAAACATCGTGGTAAACGGTTCCGAGTGATGGAGGGGTTGGTTTAAATATTTGTACCTTAAAGCTGATTCGTGCACTAGGATACTCAGATGAAGCCATTGATACAAGAAGAAAAATCACAATCAAAGCATATGATGAAGAAGAAAGGTCCTCTACAGGATTGATCATATTACCCATTCAAGTTGGGCCTACTGTCCAAAAAGTGGTTTGCCAAGTCTTAGATAGGGAACTGACATACAACATACTATTGGGATGCCCTTGGATCCATGATATGCAAGCAGTACCGTCTACCTATCATCAATGCCTAAAATTTCCCGTCAATGGACAGGAGGTAACAATCACAGCAGACTACAATGACACCCAAGCTTGTCATAAATTGAAGACATCTTAGGATACATTCATACCTAACAATAGAGAAGTTGGCACATCAGATAGTGAGCAACAGCAAAGTTTCATTTCAAAGTGGCTTCCAAAACAACAAAAATCACAAGAGATAAGGATGGCACAATCTAACTCTTCAAATGTTGGAGAACAATTGGCTCCACTCTCACATCAATTCACCAAGGAAGTACAGATAAGTGACAAAGGAATTAGTGAATATGGTGTTGGACACTCATTTCATCTATCACAAATATTACCCTCTTTACAAACATATGGACAGCCATCTACAAACACCCACACTTCAGAACAATCTACAACAGCATTAGATGGCAGATTTGTAAAAGCTAGGAGCTTAGATGAAGAATCAGAAGATAAGGCCATACTAAATTGGCTTTATAAAGATGAGGAAGCCCCCGCTTCCACAAGTAACATCATAGAGACAACTCAATATGGGAAAGGAAAAACTATTCTTGAGAAGATGGGATATTCAGGACAGGGACCTCTTGGATTAAGGAAACAAGGCATAACAGAACCAATCCAGCCTCTTACACTCCAACATAAGGAAAAAACTGGACTAGGATACATAGAAAAAGCAAGAGCAGAAATCACCAATAAAACTGTGGAGCGTATTCTTCAAATAAGAGATAATTCTGAAACAGATTCAAATGAGTATGAGTGGGACAACTTATCAGAAATTTCCTATGAAGATATTCAGGTTGACATTATCAAAAAGTATACCCTCAATCACGAGGAGGGTCAAAGCTCAAGTTTTAATCCTATTGTCTTTGAAACACAAAATTTCGATGACTCAAGTGAAGATGAACGGACATCGATTGAGATAAATGATGTGGAAGAAAATGCCTTTGTAGGCCTCGAGATAACCATAGACAACCTAGACGACATTTCCGTCCGAGCTTTCACAATCGCTGACCTCAACCCATCTAATGATTCATTGCCTTTACTACATCCCGAACTTATCGAATGGGAAGCCCAACATCCTATTAATCTCCCTGTTTTTGACAATGACTCCTCCATTATTAACTACCTTTGCTGTGAGGAATCCGATACTTGTTCTACTAATACTTCTTTTAATGATGATTTTAGGCAGGAGGATGCCAAACCTTCCAGTTGCAAAAATATGAAAGAAAAAAATGGATCTAATGGTGAAAACCATTCTATGGCAGTATTTGATCCTAAAATAGTAAAAATAAAGAACGCATCCGATGGCGAAAACCTCATTGAGGCACCAAAGGATGGAAGGTTTGACATTCTCCCGCAACATTACCATGAAAGATCATCAGTGTTAATAGAACCCACACAGCCTATTAATATTGGCACAGCCGAAAGGAAGAGTTACACCCGCATCCATGACGATGTATTGGCAGAAAAGCCGATTTTAATCAAATTTCCTGAAGAACGCGATGCATCAATTTTGTTTATTTATACCGACACGCCGTGCTTGGACACGCATCTCATTATGCATCACTTATTCCACCACCGGCACTAAAACCAAGTAGTGGGAAGCTGAGAAAATGCATCCATGTTGCATTATTAGTGAAAAAATGACTTAAAGAAATTACTTCGATGCCGGGATTTATCGACGGCTGACTATGCGTAATGGATATCCAACATGCCTGCTTTCAAAGCGATAACAATTAATGCATTGATTTCCTCGGATTAAAACAAAAGCAATACGTCCAAAGCGATGATTTTCCTTTGCCGCAACATGACATGATGATTCACGGGGCCGCCATGCGATGCATCTTCGTGGATACAATCAAATCAAGATAGCTCCTGAAGACCAAGAAAAGACAGCCTTTACATGTCCATGGGGCACCTTCTGCTGGAATGTCATGCCTTTTGGGTTAAAGAATGCAGGAGCTACATACCAGCGGGCTATGACAACAATCTTCCACGACATGATGCATACCTTCATGGAGGACTATGTGGACGACATCTTAGCAAAATCTTACACCAGGGAAGGACATCTAGAGATATTGGCCAAAATATTTGACAAGTTGGAAAAATTCAAAGTCAGATTGAATCCAAAGAAATGTGCCTTTGGAGTAACATCAGCAAAGCTCCTAGGATACATAGTTTCTACAAAGGGAATTGAAGTAGATCCGGCAAAAGTCCAGGCCATTATGGAAATGCCACCTCCTAAGAATATCAGCACATTAAGATCTCTACAAGGCCGACTACAGTCCATCAGAAGATTCATCTCCCAACTAGTAGATCGGTGTCATCCGTTCAACCATCTCTTGCATAAAAATGTGCCTTTCAAATGGGATGAACAGTGTGAGAGTACCTTCAATCAAATCAAGCATTATCTGATGACACCACCAATCTTGGTACCACCCAGTGAAGACAAGCCATTATTGTTATATATTGCAACAACAAACATTTCTTTAGGAGCCTTGCTAGCACAAGAGGATAATGAAGGAAAGGAACAGGCTATATACTATATCAGCAGGACACTCAATGGACATGAAGTAAACTACACCTTCATTGAAAAATCATGCTTAGCAGTAGTATTTGCAACACAAAATTGCGACACTATATGCTTACTCACACTATCAAGCTTGTTGCAAAAATTGATCCTCTCAAGTATTTACTGGGCAAAGCAGCTTTAACAGGAAGGTTGGCAAAGTGGGTCATGCTCCTCAGTGAGTTTGATATTCAGTATGTGGAAAGGCGAGCTATCAAAGGACAAGCCATCGCTGATCAATTAGTAGAAGCTCCATTATCTGACAGTCATCATATGACCATGGAATTTCCCGATGCAGATATCCTCAATATAACAACACAACCATGGCAACTCTACTTCGATGGATCCTACACACAACATGGATCGGGAGCGGGAATTTTATTTGTCACACCTCTTGGGCACACAATCCCGCGATCATACAGGCTTACCTTCCGTTGCACTAACAATGTGGCAGAATATGAAGCTTTGATCCTTGGAATGAAAGTAGCTATTGAATGGAAGATCACAGAACTACAGGTGTATGGAGACTCCCAGTTAATCATTTATCAAGTCAATAATGATTATCAAACTAAGGATAACACACTGATTTTGTACAAAAGGCTGGTGGATGACCTACGAAAATACTTCATAGAAATCAAATTTGAGCAGATACCAAGATCAGAGAACAAAGCAGCAGATGCCATGGCCACAATAGCATCTCTTCTACAAATTCCTGAAACACAAGATCGTTATCGATTTATTGTAGAACAAGTATCAAATCCTGCATACGCAAATCCCAAATCCCAAACCATAAGACTTTTGGATAGGGCCCAATCCTCCATTTATGGAGACATTTATACTTATCTGAAAGATAATGTCTTACCACCAGATCTTTCTCGCAACCAAAAGCGCAACTTCATACGCCAATCTGCCAAACATACCATTATTGCTGACACCCTTTACCGTCGAGGCCTAGATGGTACTCTTTTACGTTGTCTAGAACATGACGAATCCGCTTCCAATTTACATGAGGTCCATGAAGGAATTTGTGGTACACATTCAAGTGGATTATCTTTAGCCAAGAAATTCCTTCGTTTGGGATATTACTGGCCACACATGGAGCAAGAATCTTATCAATTTGTAAAAAGATGTACAAAATTCTAGATCCATGGCAATCTTATACATGCACCAGCACAAGAGCTACATCCATTTGCAACTACATGGCCTTTCTGTCAGTGGGGACTAGACTTGGTAGGGAAAATTCACCCATCTTCATCTAATGGACACAAGTTCATTATCACAGCCACCGAATATTTTACAAAATGGGTGGAGGCAGTTCCCTTAACCACAATCACTGGAAAGCAAATATCATCTTTCATTCTTAATTATCTCATTTGTAGATATGGGATACCCCAGTCAATCATCACAGATAATGGCAGGCCTTTCAAGAACCAAGACGTCCAAGAGCTATGTGAAAAGTTCCACATCCAACATCGCTTTTCAACCCCATATTACCCTCAAGGTAATGGACAGGCAGAAGCTTCAAATAAAACAATCCTCAAAATTCTCAAGAAGACTGTAAATGAAGTAGGACGTGATTGGCATGTTCAGCTAAACCCTGCTCTTTGGGCTTACAGGACAAGCATCAGAACACCAACAGGAGCTACACCATATGCTCTTGTCTATGGATCAGAAGCAATTTTGCCTATTGAGGTAGAAATCCCATCCCTTCGAGTTTCACTAAAGGGACTCATTTCAGATGAAGATTATAGGGTCTCTAGACTTCAGGAACTAGAGCTACTTGATGAACATCAACAACAAGCTGTTAATCATTTAACAGCCTATCAACAAAGGATGTCTAGAAACTATAATCATAGGGTTAAACCTAGAGTCTTCCAGATTGGAGACTTGGTCCTACGGGAAAACCCTAGAAATCAAGTAGACAGAGAAAAGAAGGGAAAGTTTGAACCTAACTGGATAGGACCTTATGTTATCATAACAGTCTATGGATCAGGAGCATATCGACTGTCTACACCAGAGGGAGACATGTTGGAGGAGCCCATGAACAACATTCATCTCCGGCGATTCTACACTTGAGGATATCTAGTGCACGGTCAATAAAGTTGTCTCGATGAAAACCTGGCAAACAGGCGTCATGATGACAGAAAAAGAGAGAAATAAACAAAAAAAAAAAATAGAAAAATATTGAAAATAAATAAGAAAAAAAGAAAAGAGGACACAATAAAAAACAAGTGATGAAAACCTGGCAAATAGGCGTTACTTGTGATTTTCACCAGAGCTCCTCTATCTATTAGGTGCAGTGTTGTTACGATTGTTTCCTTTCATATCATTTCCTTCTATCATTTGAGATCATCACTATCCATATCATAGCATGGATACCATGTTTTACCTTAGCTTGGGGGCAACATTCTAATGTTATCTGGTACAAGTAGGCTTTCAGCTTGCATGGAAGGGCAGTTAAACATAACAACATCAAGTGGCAACCCATCAAAATCCAAAAACATCATAAAACCCATCAAAATCCAAAAACATCAGAAAACCCATCAAAATCCAAAACATCAAAAAATCCAAAATCCAAAAACATCAGAATATCCAAAATCCAAAAACATCAGAAAATCAAAAACACAAAAATAGAGTCTGCATCAGTCAAAAAGTGGAGTCTGCGTCAGTCGAACTACGTGGTCTCTGCGTGTATAACGTAGGCAAGACTAATCTTTGATCAGTCCCCGAGACCCCTAGGATAGGTCTTTTAGGTCGCATCACTTGGTCAAAACATCTGGGAAAATCATGCACACATCAGCACACACATCTCGACACTGATGATCTAATCTGAATAATGATTTGAAAATACATTAAGTAGAATTTGAATTGTTGTACTTTTCATTTTATCATTTGATTATCATTTCTTTAGAGCGACTCAATGATGTATTGAACTAGAGAAGTAAGGAAGCAGAATGATATCTTTTCTTTGTTTGTTGTTTGTGAATTAGTCGTTATTATTTTGTGAATTGTCGCAGGAAGTGCTCTACCAAGTATCATGGATGACATTCTGATTCACTTAAGAAAATGATTAATTCTTGTCTGTTTACGCAAGAAATGCTCTGGTCATCATTGGTCTATCTCATACCATGATGCTTGTGTTCGCTTGCAATATCAAAAATCATGAAAGAAATACTCAGGTCATCATTGGTCTATCTCATATCATTGATGCTTGTATTCACTTTCAACATTTTAAAAATAATAAAGCTCAGTGATGATACAAAGTAGATTAAATGATTATTGAAGTGACACTTAGGTTTGCATTAATGAAATAGACATTTGCATGGTTAACATAGATTGCATTCATAAATTCATCTGCAGAAACGGATGGCACAAGTTACAATGATTCAATCGCAAAATGATGTTATCTTTTTCTTACTAACGGCTGAGTATACTTGACACATGCATAAATTCACAATAAAAATCTCATTTCGTGACATCATATACACGTTATGTTACACCATTCCATTCATCATCACATGTTCATCATACATCATTAAATCACATTTCATCACATATCATTTACATTTCATTGCATTACATCTTCATCATACATATCATTCCATTTATATCTATACATTCATCATTACATATTCATTTATCCATACATCATTTATCATTACATATTCATCACATCATTATATTCAATCTCATTAAATATCATTCCATTCATCATTACATTTCATTTACATTTACATCTCATCATTCATTAAATATCATCTACTCATTTGTCATTACATTTTAAATCACATTTTATCTTAAATCATTCTATTCACATCTCATTATTCATCATACACTTAACACATATCACATATTCATTTATCACATTTCATTTACATACATCATTACATTTTATCATTAGTCATCCATTTATCACAAAATCACACTTCCATACATCATCAATCACAATTTTATAATCATACATTACATCTCATAAGAAAATAAATACATCATCAATATCATTTCATCCATCACATCAATACATCATAAAATCCATACATCCGTCACATCATAAAATCCATACATCCATCACATCATAAAATCCATACATCCATTACATCAATCAATCCATAATTCCATCACATCAATACATCATAAATCCATACATCCATCACATCAATATCATAAAATCAATGCATCCATCATAAAATCAATGCATCCATCACATCATAAAGTCCATACATCCATCACATCAATACATCATAAATCCATACATCCATCACATCAATATCATAAAATCAATGCATCCATCATAAAAGCAATGCATCCATCACATAAATCATGTAAAATCATATCAGAGATCAATCGAACCGCTGCACATATATATCTCGTCAACTGTCAAAGTATACAATGAAGTCTGA
>VDFB02354350.1:0-16144 GCA_007258455.2 Sequoia sempervirens | reverse complement strand
AAAGTCCTGAAAAAAATAAAAAAATAAAAAAATAAAAAAGTCCTGAAAAAGTCCAAAAAAAAAAATCAGAAAAAGTCAAAAAAAATCATAAACATTAGAAAAATCCTGAAAAAGTGCAATAAAAACAAGTGGTGAAAACCTGGAAAACAGGTGCTACTTGTGATCAAAATAGGCTCCTCCATCTATTAGCTTATGTCTTGCATTCACTTTAGGCATCATCCATTCATATCTATCATCTGTATATATCTTTCATATCCATATCGTATGGCGGGAATTCTTGTGTTTCATCATGGCTTGATGAAATTTGTACATATCCATAATCTTTAGGTTATGTTCACACTAGGGGAAAAATGCGGAAACACAAAATAAAACAAGAGAGGGACAACGAGTTTTTAGAACATCAGAAATAGACACAAGATGGTTTACCAAAACACAACAAACATTGCCGTATCAAATTAACCTTAACATGCTTATTCAATGCCAATGGAAATCGAAACAACATGATCCAAAACAAACATCGAAACAAAAACATCAATGTTGACAATCAACTTGGATGATCTTAATCTAAATAATGTTTGAAATATTTTAAGCAAAATTTGAATGGTTGTTTGATTTTTCCATCATATCTTTGGAGCAATTCGATGATGTACTAAACTAGAAAAGCAAGGAAGGAGTATGATTTTTCTTTGTCTGTTGTTTGCAAGGAAATCACTAGTACTATGCAAATTGGTTGCGAGACATGCTCTACTACGTATCATTGATGACATTTCAGAATTTGCATGGAAAATTGGTTAACTCTTGTCTATTTATGCAAGCAATACTCAGGTCATCTCGGTTCAATTATACCTAGATGCTTGTATTAACTTGCTATATCGAAATTCATGAAAGCAATACTCAGGTCATCACTGGTGCTAACATACCCTTTGATGCTTGTATTAACTTTCAACATTTCAATGCTCTATGATGATACAAAAAGCACAAATAAGTTCTCCAAATGGCAATATTGTACAAATATCCTACATGGTTAATATAGATTGCATTCATGTTAGAATCTGCATTTTGCATTTATAGATTTCCCAAAAAGCTGGCAAAGTATCAAATGGTTCATCTTTTTGCATACATGACTGAGTATATTTTGACATTCACAAAAACATCATTTCATACATATTTCCATCAGAAAATCAGAAAATTGAAAGCGTACATCATAATCCAAACATTTATAAGCATTCATAAATTATATCATCCATCATATTTATATAATCATTCATCTTATAAATCATGCATATATATACATCATAAGCATAAAATTGAGAAACCATCATATGATAAAACATCATGCATATAGAAAATAGATGCATTTATCTCATCATAAATCATCGCTGCATTTCATATATCTCAAACATGAATGTCAAAATGTACAAGGATGTCAACTACACGATATAACATCATCAAAAATGGGATCATCTCAGGGTGTCTACAAATGTCTCAACAGAGTATCACAAAAACATCATATACAATGCACTAGGCAGTGCTATCCTCTGATGGTGCTGGTCTGGGACCTATACCACCTGCACCTGATGGACCTGCTCCACCTATCTCTGATGGACCTCCTGGAGGTAATGGTTATGTCACACCCCTGTTGGTAGTACGAGAGTGACTATGGGTAGACCGTGACTGTGTATAACTCTCCCTCCACTCAGGTGGAACAACATCATGATATTTGGTCCTATAAAACTTAGCCTCTTGGGTGGCTCTAGTCACCTCTCTCATCATATCACCAGGTAGGGTGCTAGCTGCTACTCTTTGTAGACTATCCGCCAAAGCAATGGCCTGCTCACCCTGCTATCTGGCTATATCCCTCTCAGTAGTAACTGAAGTCAACTATCCCCGAAGCTGGGTAATAAGGGTCTGTGCCTGTGCTAGCTGACTCTGTAAGCTCTGCACTGTACTCTGTAGAGAGGATATATGACCTAACACCACTGGATCTACTGAAGGTGATGTATCTGTATGTCTCATCCATGGTCCACCTCTACCACCTCTCCTACCACCTCTCCTGCCACCTCTATCACCACCCCTACCACCACCACCCCTACCTCCACCCTCCTCATCATCATCATCTCCCTCTGAATCATCATCACTATCTCCAATCTCATCATCATCCCCTCCCTCTGAATCATCACCCTCTGAAGCTGAATCTCTCTGTCATCATCTCTGTATAGCAATAGGAGCAATAGGCTCATCAGGATCAAACATACATGGTGTAGGATGCTCTAACACATACTGGCTATACTCTGGCATCGTCCCTGCATCAAGGACATCAACTCGGTAATCCCACATCACCACTCCTAACTTGGTGAACTCTGCAACCACTGCCTCATAGGAAATCTTTGGGCCTCATACTGCAAGCTCTGGCTGTCGTCGTGCATAAATGGCAGAACCCATAGGCATACCCTGAATCTGACCAAACTACCGACATACTCATCTCGCAAGAAATCTCTCAATTATCCACGGAGTACAGCCAATAAGATATCTAGATGTACAAACATAGGGCATCTCCCTCACATCCTCTGGCCATGCCTCACACTCTAAATATGGTCGCCAGCATACTGTATCAAGACCATCTAAGAGACGCTACCAATGATCTAGTTTGCCC
This sequence comes from Sequoia sempervirens, assembly GCA_007258455.2. Lineage (NCBI taxonomy): Eukaryota > Viridiplantae > Streptophyta > Pinopsida > Cupressales > Cupressaceae > Sequoia > Sequoia sempervirens. Next base: position 13,491 of record VDFB02354350.1, on the reverse strand, counting down.
AGTCTCAGCTGAGCAATAATATCTGCATATCTCCATCTGTACGATCGACCAGCTGGTCGCTGTCCTTGAGTCAATGGTTGCATGATAGTAAAGTGCTCCCATGCCCATATCTGTAGTAAAGAACACCCAATAGCAAAACTTCGGCCTCTACCATATAAAATATGATGTAACTCATCATACAAGTGAGCAAGCATGCATGTCCCCCATGCATACTGTGTACCCTGCATCACCATACTCTCCAGAACCTGACCCCATCCAACTGCGAACCCCTTCGACCTATGGTCGGGGCACAACACACCTCCAATGAAGCCTGCGAGTACGGATGGTAAGGGTGGATATGTATCTGTCATCTTGCCCCATGGGATGAAATATCTAGCAATATGATCATCTCTGAAAATCCTCCTCAAAGCATCAGTGCCTCCAACCTCTTGGCTATCAAAGACCACTATCTCTCCCATCACTAGGATCCTCAAGATACGATATATGTCCTCAGGGGTCACTGTAATCTCTCTGGTCGGTAAATGAAATGTGTTTGTATCACTATGCCACCGCTTATGAAAGTGTTGTCATTAAAGCCCTCGAGGCGCACTGTGCAAGCTGGCTAATGACTCTAATCCACAGCCTCGAACAGACCCCATTTGATCAGAATAAGTGGAATCAATGTCCATGTACTCGGGAATGTCTCTCGTGACTGTAAAATGCTCAATCTCTCCTGTTGATACATCAACATGACAAAGCAAAATCAATATCACATCATCATGATAAATCAATCAAATTATTTGTTTTTCATCATCATGGAAAGCAAATACTCACACTCATGTTTGTTTTTAACAACCTTAGAAGCGAACAAATCAATCAAACTATTTTTTTTCATCATCATGGAAAGTAGATAATCAAAATCACGTTTGTTTTTAACAACTTTAGAAGCAAACTTATCAATCCTATTTGTTTTTAACAACTTTAAAAGCAAATTGATCAGTTATTATTTTTTTTCAACAACTTTGGGAATAAATTTATCACTCACAATACGACATAATCAAAGGTGCTACAAAAAGCATCATGGGCGCCATGATTTTCATCACGGGCGCTATTGTATCGAGGGCGCTACAAAACATCTCATGGGCGCTACGCTTTTCATTAAGGGCGCTACTAAAACAAATGCACTACAAAAATGATCAAGGGCACTACAAAATTTATCAAATGCGCTACAGGATTAAATGTGCTACAGAAATTGTCATGGGCGCTATGGAAACTCTTAAGGGCACTAAAATACAGTTTTCCATAATCAAAACATCGAAAAATGTGACACGAACAAATTTTTTTCAAAAAGTAGGAGTTTTACGGGGTACATACCAGAGGTCCATAGTGCGCCGGCCACTGATGTCGTCGGATGTGCTCGAAACTGTGTTGGTGAATTGGAAGTGCCATAATTATCAAACCAGAGCTCAAAATTTACAAATTTTACTAGGTTAAAATGGAAAATGACAGGGATGACATTTTAAACCTATTTAATGGTAAAATTGGGGCATTTTATCACATTTTAACATAGCAAGGGCAATTTTAGTCATTAATTTTCATTTCACATCTTTCCGGGTCAATTTCTTCATATCATTATTTTCAAACGATGAATCGACATCTTCAAAATCATAAAAATTGAAAATTCCACAAAAATCTAAAAAATTCAAAGAAATTCATAAAAATCAAAATATTATTGATTCATTGTTCGAGGGGGCATATACCTATCAACATTCGATAGTCAACATCTGGGGCAAATTTCAAAATTCTTTGAAGCAATGCGTAAAACACATCACTTCAAAGAGGGGAAAAATGTATACACCTGAAAATGGTCACATCATTAAATAGTTCTGGTAATTACCAAATATTTTAATATTTAATTAAATCTCTGAATTCCATCTGCATATAAATAAGTTTAAATAATTTATTTATATTTGTTCATTCTTTTATTTTATTAAATAAATAAGTTTATTTAATCATCTTTTCATATCGCTTTAATTAATTAAATAAATATTATGATTTATTATCATATAATCTTAGTTTGAAATATTTTATTCAAATAAAGATTAAAATATTTTTCTTTTCTTCTAAATATCATTTATAATTAAATATTCCAAAATATTTAATTAATTCTTCTAATTTGATTCTAATATTCATTCATAATTAAATATTCCAAAATATTAATTAAATTCTTCTATTATCTATTCAATTAAATATCTCAAATATTTAATTAATTCTTCTAAAGTTTCACATCATAATTAAATATTCCAAATATTTAATTAAATCTTCTATAGTTCTAAAATCAAAATCAAACTCACATAAATGAAATTAAATAAATTTATTTATTTAATTAATTGGGGATTATTCAACAAATCATGGAAAAATCACCAAACAAAAAATTAAATTCCTCTGTTCCTGTGCAAGCTTGTTCCCATGGGTTGAAGACAGGCTTCCATTCTTCTCTCCAACCTCCCAACCTCTTCCATTTTCCTCTCAACCTCTCCATCTCTCACCATTCAAACTTACCAGACAACCTCACAGTTGTTGATTCTTGCCAGCCAGGATTGTGCCTAAAAAAAAGCTATAAAAAGGATTGTTGGGTCTTTGAAATCATATAGAAGCTTTCAATAGAGAAACTACAGTCAAATAGCTCTCAAGCATCCATAGCATAGTCTTACAACATCCATAGTTTTTAATATCATAGCATATCATGGCTAATCATCCGCATAGTTTAGTTTCAATTTACAGCCCCTGTACATAATTCACAGCCCCTGTGCATATCCGTCAACATTCTCACCTCCACCAACATATAGGATAGAGAACTTCCTTTGCATACTCATTCTGCAGATTACCATTTGGAGAAGCCAAGCTTACACAATCTGAGAGCAGCAGCTTCGAACAAATCTCTGGAGATAGAGGAAGATGGAACGCCTCTGAAGAATTCTTGTTTATTCAATTTCATTTCAATTTCTTCAGTTTAAAGTTCTATTATTTGTGTTTATTGTTTTCATTTTGATTTACATATATTCTAATACACCAATGGAAATTGTGTGATCAAAAGGATATGGACATAACTCCTCAAATTTAAAGGACTTTTTGTGGTTCCTAGTTGTAAGTCCTTGAGGGAAGCTTGCATATCCTCTCATTCTTTATTTGGTGTTACAGATAAAGGATCTATTGGGTTAGGATTATCTTTATTGTTGTATGGATTATATGGATGTGGAAGGTAGTGAGATTGATCAAGAGGATTCACGTATGATGATTGTTGTGTGTTGAGATATGGTGGTTTTTGTGGTGATTGGGATGGGTAATTTTGTTGTTGGATTTTTTAGTGATTCATTTTTTTGTTGTGGGGGATTAGAATATGATGGTTGTTGAAGAGGATTGGTGGGAGGTTGATGAGATAATTGAGACTAATAATGAGAAGGATATTGTGGTGCACCCCCATAATATTGTGTAGGATGTTGAGATGAATGAGATTGATAGTTGTAGGGTACATTCAATGGTTGATGAGGTGGTTGAGAGTAATAGGAATGTGAGTGGTATTGGAGAGGGTTGGTTTGAGGTGGTTGAGGATTGTCATATTGGTTTTGAGGGGGTTTTTGAGATTGATATGATCAGTGTTGAGGTGGATAGGATTGATAAGTGTGATGTTGCAAGGTATGAGGAGGTTGGGTATGACGTGGAGTTGTGGGGGATTGGTAATGATATGGACCCTATTGAGCCAAAGTTTCAATTATAGGTGTTGATGTAGGATATTGATGGTATCATGGAGAGAAATGTGTAAGTGGATGGCTAGGGTAGGATTGAAAGGAATGATTGGGATTGGATTGTGGTGGATGATTAGGATGTGATTGAGGGGGTTGGTTTGCAAGAGGTGGAATGTGAGATAAAGATGGTGTGGTAACATAAGAAGTATGGTAGACCAGTTGAACCAGTACAAGATGGAAATGGTAGGGTATTGATGCAAGGGTATTGGATATAGGAGTTGTCATATTCCCTAGATGTGGAGGATGGATTAATACATGTGATGTGAGATTTTTGGATTTTGTGAGGTATCGAACCTTAGAGCTATAAAAATGATGTAGGATCAGGTCCATGAATAGGACTAAGGCCTGATTTAGATCATATCATAAGAATCTAAAGGGGAGGAGGAACTTGGATCACTACATCATTCTTGAATTTAGGTATGTTCCAATAGGTATCATGAGGATCCTGAGGGGCTTGAGGAGTTGACAATCTAATTGTACCCAAATATTGTGTTATATCGAACCTATGTGGAGGCTTGGTACCCTGCATGAGTAGCTTAGAGAGGATATCCTTAGATCGTTCACTAATGAGGAAATTATTAATGTGCACATTAGTAGGGTTACTATAATGCTCCTTAAGGATGAAAGTGAGTTGAGGTTGTGAAACCATTTCCTTCTCGATGGACATGAGTTCATGAGGATAATGTGGATTTGAAGGTCCCCCTTGCATATTCATTGATTGTGAATTTTTGCTACTAGGTATGTGAACAAAATATAAAAACTAATGAAACTACTATTATTTTTGTTGTTCCATGATCTTCTTGAGTTCTAATCAAGTGGTGATGAGCATGAAAGATATGATGATGATTTTAAGGATTAAGGATTTGGATGATTGATTGGATGATTGACTTAGAACTCCAATTGGATTTGATGACTCAATTGATGATGATTAGTTGATTGGTACTTGAGATAGGAAAATTTCTCAAGTACACAAGATAATTGGACTGCACTTGAGATAAGAAAAGTTCTCAAGCACCAATTACTTTGATGTTAACTAACCTCTCACTCAAGGTGAGTTGATTTGGTCAAGGAAAATTACTAACTTAGGATAGGTTACATTCCTAAGAAAGTGTAATGATGAGGAAAATGATTTTAGAGTTCTCAAATGAGTGTTAGGATGTTATATTTTGATGTATGATGATGGGGATGTCAATTATTTTTATTTAGAGATGTTCTTATAGGGATAGTGTGATGATGTGATGATTTTATATAGGAGTGGTGTGACAAAAATGGTTAATATGGATGATTGGAGGATGTAAAAAATGTTTCCATTGCAAGATTAGACTTGGAGCAACTAGTGCTACCTCTAGGGCTACCTCTAGTCAAGAAGATTCTCTCTAGATTTTTTATGGAGAATGTATCTATCCAAGAATAGAGTGGATCTTCCTATGTAAAATGTATGGATGCCTAGCATAAAATTCACCTATCTATATAGTGGAGTCACCCAAAAAGGATCGCCTATCTATGAAATCACCCAAGAATAAGATGTATCCACCCAAGAGTGTATCCACATATTTATAGAGTGGATCCACCTAAGTAGGAGGTTTGAATTTTTTAATAGATGGAATCACCCATGAACAAAGCATAAATGCCTATCTAGAGTAGAGTCGCCTATCAGTGGAGTTACACATGTGAAAATGGATCTGCTTAAGGAAAACAAGATCACCTATCAACAAAGTGGATCCGTATATCTAAGATGACAAGGCTTACAAATGGCTTTGCTTATGTAAAAAAAAATTCCTATGCATAGGGAATATCTACCCAAGGATGATTAACTGGTCTAAAGGTGCAATCACCCATGAACAAAGTGGATCTTTCCATGTAGGAACGTATTCTCCCACGGACAAAGCAAAATCCCCTATCTAGGGATGATGACCATATAGAAAAAGATAAATCAAATAAACAAGTAGACACAAACAAGATGGACTAAAGAAATTCATTGGTATCCATAGGAATACATTTTAGATTACATAAACCTAGATTAATCAAGTGAGAGTGATAACCTACCATAGGCCCACCAATCGTTCAACTAATATCTCAAGATTGGTGTGAGGCATCTTTCAGTCAAGATTCAGTAGATAGGGATCTAGTGGCACAAAATCTTACCTTTTCCCTTTCTTTGGAGGTCCTTGGACCTTTCCCAAAGAGCTCCTAACTTTAATCAGGGAGATACATGGTGAGTATCTTTAGGCATGATATTGTACCCTACACTACAATAGGCAATGACTGAAAGGTCTTAAGCTAGGATGATACAAGCTCTCTAGTGCATCCTCTAAATACTAGGAGGGTACACGAGGCCTGTTTGTGAACACTAGTCCATCACAAGAGTGGGTTAGGAATGTCATTCAAGTCGTTCAAACCAAACCTGAATTCCTAACTTGGTATCACCTAGGTATTGAAGCTTCACTAAACATGACACAACTAGATTGGGGTACAACTTCTATTCTCCCCTCTTTATATACCCCATCAGTTCATGTGGTTGAGGTCATCCCTCGAGGTGATGAAATACCCAAGAAGGCCTCTTAAAGGGAAGGATATGCTAGGTATTTCTAATCTCCAATGTTGCACATATAACAAGGAGAGAGCATACATGCGAAACTAGCACTCTTAGGTGCCACAACAAATGGACTTAGGTCAAATTATAATTTCTAATCCCCAAGCTCACCAAGTGGTGCAAGGGGAGAGAATACATTGACAAGGGACCTCAAACATGAAAAATAGAGTAAATTAACCCTTTAAAAAATCCAAATGTGCCTAGATTAATGATCAAAACATAAGGTCTTTGATGAACATCCTACAAGGAATCGTTAGTAGTCAACTACATTGGTCTTGGATAATGTGAGGTTGTGGAAATTTTTTAGCACAATCATAGGAACAAAGACGAGTGAGAAATTTAGTATCAAATGCACAAAAGTTGAAAATCTAGAAATAAGATTAACAACTACTAGTTACCAATAGAACCACCCATGTGTAGAGTAGAGTCATCCCTATAGCAGCAGATTTGCTTCTGTGAGAGACAGAGCTTCCTGTTAGCAGAGTTTCCCTAGTGTAGGTAGAGTCACCTATATGTAGAGTCTATGTACCTATTAAGATGCAAATCTGACTATGTAAAGTTGCATGTGTAACAACATATGCCTCTTAAGAGCGTATCTAGTCATGTAGGATCACCCTTGTACCAGGCATATCTACCTATATAGAAAATCTTCCTCTATAGGCACAAATCTACCTATTCTTCACAAAGGATATTTGGTCATTGGAAAGCTAAAGCATAGCCACCTCTATGAGGATGGATTCACCTATTGGTAGAATGCATCCACTTGTTTAGAGCATATCTGCCTTTGTGTAAACATCTATAAGCACAAATCTTACAAAAAACTAGAAAATAATGCCAGCAGGCCCATGATGTGGGTCCCACCAAGTGTGCTAGAATGTGTACGGTAAAATTTGTATTTAAATTGTAAAGAAATAAAAAGAAAACCCAACAAAGTACAACAATCAAGAAACACTCAATATTAGGGCATAAAAAGCTCAAACCTACTAGAAATTTGAAGAGGACCCAATATGATAGAGTTTAGTGTGTAGATTGCCTTGGTACGATCAATTTCAATGTGTTCACAACAAAAAATTGACAACATAATGGTATCAATTTGCTCAAAATATTATGGATTCTCAAAAATGGCTGTGTTTAGCCTTTGAAGTGAGGGTGAATTGGATGGGGGGTTGAGATTGCATGAAGGGAGATCAAGGGTTGAGGAGAGTTGAGACATCTCAACTCATTAGGTGATTCCAAGTGGCATCGTGGAAGGAGATGGAGAGTTGACCTCTCAAGTCCTAAGATGGTGACAAGTGTCACCTTATGAAGGCTTGATAGGGAGATGGGTACTTTGCAAGTACCTTGGGGGATGGGGAAGATCTTCCTCATAAAGAATTTTCTTGTTCAATACCCCAAGATGGTGATGTGGAGGGGAATAAGAGGAATTTAAAATTCCTTAGGTGTACTTTGTAGAGGGGATCCATGTGGGGTTACTTCTCCAAAAAGGGAAATCCTTTAAGGTTGAGTAGACAAGGTGGATGGAAATAAATGGAAATGGGATGATCCCTTTCCTAATTAGGGGATTAGGAATGCGCAAATGCTTGAGTGGATTATGTGGGGGTTAAGCTTAATGAAGAAATGATGGAGGATGTGACAAGGTGAGAGAGGAAATGAAAGAATTAAATATTTTATTTAATTCTTATGAGGGGATAAAGGTGATTAAATTAAATAAATTAGAGTATATATTTAACTTAAAGAAGGGGGACAAAAGGTAATATAATGAATTAATTGATTAATTACCTTAGGGCTTTAAAGGACTTAAGAAAATTAACAATATCAATTAATATTGTAATTAATGTGGATAAGAGGAGATTAGATGAAATGACGGAGTAAAATTGACCAAATGTAAGTGGTCAATTTTAGGTGTCTACACCTATAAATAACCCAATCTAATAGTAAAAAATCACTTTTAAGTTTAGATTAAGTGAATAAAGTAATAAGGGACATAATAATTAATTATCAAGTGATTATCCTAATTACTCCAACAATAACAACAAATAAAAATTTATAAAAATATTAGAGAAATAAAAAATAGAAAATAAAATTAAAGAGGAAGTGGGTGGTGATTCACTAGCTTCCTAAAATTGATATTCTTATTGAACTATAAATCTTGTGAGATAAAAAAATAGTGAGACTACTTGGGAGATTGTCAAGGTGGCCAAAATCCAATTTAGTCTTTCAACTCAATGATAGTCAGTAGTATAGGGTGTGTACACGTACAAATGTGATTGTAATCCATAAAAATAAAACCTATTTGTTATTAAGCTAAAATCTTGGATAATCAAAGCATATGGATAATTTGAATATATTGTCAAATATAAATAATATATTATTTTTAATATAATAAATTGAAAGAATGATGAAAAGTTAAAGAGAAGCCCTTGAGTCAATGAAATACTACAAAGGGATATTTTAATATGTTTTTAAAATGAAAAAAAAAGTATCCATTAAGGCTTCCCAAATCAAGTTTGGATCGAGAGGATGGAAATCTAGAGTTATAGAGGAGGGAGAGAAAAGAGTGAAAATGAAGGAGCTCAAGAGAGGGGCTTCAACTCCAATTTTTTGTCTTAGTAAAATAAAGAGGAAGAAAATTTTAGAATTTTAGAATTTTAACAATATAAATCTTATATAATTGATGTAAATATAAACAGAATGTTTTATGGCTTCCTCAGTGCAAAAACCTACAAGATAAGTACATGGAGGACAATAAAATTAGGAATAAAATTAAATATATCTTTTACCCACAAAACTTCAAATGTTTTTCTTGGAGAAGAGGACAATAATGCTAATATGGGGGATAATTATGCCTAAAGCTCTCCATGACTATATTATTAGGAACCAAATGAAAATATTTAGAAATGGGAGAACCAAAATTGTCAAGAATTTTGTAGCATGTGATATGAAATTTTAATCATCAACCAAAATAGCATGAGAGAATTTTGAAGAGCCAAATTTCTAAGAGATTGAGCTTGTAAAAACTTAGTATGTAGAAAATAGAGAATTATTATTAAAAAATTAGAACACTTTGAGAGAGATTAGCTTCATTTTTTAAAGATAAAAAGAAGAAATAATTTGAAATAGAGTAAGATGATTAAGAAAAATTTGGTACTACTAGGCAAGACAATGAGAAATTGTATTAAGAATTCATGATATCAAGTTGTGCTCAATAGATAGTTTGGGGGGTCATTAGAATGTGTTGTCATAATTGTTTATATATTCATTATTATTTGTTATATCTAGGGATTCTAGTGTAGCCATACTAACACTAACATAGGTATGCCAAAGTCTTGAGTCTACTATTTTTTAAAACAAAAAAAATGAGAAAAATTTAAGATAGATGATTAAAAGAACTTAAATTTGAAAAAATATAAGACTTAACACAATTTGGCACTTTTTGGATTATATGTATTAAAGTTAATTCAATTGGTCAAATGTGATTGAGGGAATTATATATAATTAGGCAATAAAGTGGGTGCAACTTATAATGTGAAAGATGTGTGGTATGTAATTTTCAACATTACAAGCACCATGATCCTAATGATTATTTTAATATTTATTTTTAAAAAAATAAAAATGTCACATACAAATGTGTGTGTGTCTTGGAGCCTCAATAATACCACTTCAATATTTATTCCTTGTATGATAAGGAATTTACATAGCGACTCCTAGAGGAAAAGAGGGATGATATGCCAATAAGTTTTATGAGGAAAAGTGAAGATAAAGATCATGAGTTTTAAAAAAGATATTTTTTTATTTATTTAGTGGAATCCATTAAATATTTTAAATTTTCACTTGTGGGAGAGGAATAGGTAGAGAAAAGGTTATGAAACCAATGAATTACCGGCCTAGTAGACTATATGGAGTCCCTAGATGATATTGATGCATTAACCCTTGAATCATTTCAAAGAGATTTGGTATCCAAGGTTAAAATAGTAGAATCTAAACCTGATGTAGGAGCATCCATGTGCATAGGAAATCCTACACATCAAAATTGTTTGTGTTATCATGATTTATTTTTAAATTATTCTCTTCTAATGCTCCTTCAATATCAAATTATTTTGTAAGTGTTGGAATCTTCTTGGTACAAATGCTTGAAGTAGTGGAAGTGCGGGAATGAGATAATGGATGTCACTTCAAGAAAAGATTTGAAAATTTTCAAGAAAGAAAAATTAAGGAGTTGAATGTATGGTATTCACACCCAAGAAGGAGTAATGGGTATTTTGGATGTTTGACTAGTATTTTGGAGAGAGGAAAATTGTATGGGTTATAACTGTGAGACCCAATCTCAGTAAATTGGGTATAAATTTCTCATTTATTAACAAAATTAAGAACTTGAAAATGTTATGGAAATATGAGAAGGAGGATCATAAAACCCAAAAGCCATTCTAGAAAATTCACGGTAATGAGGGAGCAATGATATGTTGAATATGACGAGATTTTGTTGTTGCATACGAATCAAAGAGGTTTTTGACAAGAAAAAAATGAGAATGTTTGAAAATGAAGATTGTTTTGGAGAGGAGAGGATTTGATGTAGAGCAAGGTGTAGGTTTCTAATTCAATCACAATTTGAATGAACTTTCAATTTGAAAATGCTAACTTGGTCCTTTTTTCACAAATCCTTCAAACTTCCTTGTAGCACTCCAAACAGTGATTTTTTACCATATCTTAATTTGAAGACTTCAAAACCATAATTGAATCACCATTGCAGACATCCATTATTCCCTTTTTCAACATATCAAATTTGTGAATAGGTTTGTTTTGTAACACCACCATCTAAAATTGATTGCTACGCTAGAAATAGGCCTAATTAGGCTTGTTTTCCAAAGCAACTATATGAAATGCTAACTCCAAACCACTAAAATTCAATCCAAGAATATTCTCACATCACATGGGGTCTGAATATGTAGCTTTTATCAATTTAAATCATCTTCCAACCTTCTATCTACAAAACCTTATCTATACCTATCTTCCTAAGCCTAATGCATAGAGATATTGGGCTAGGGCTTGATCAAACACTGCCTTACCTCCATACCCTACATCTACAAACCCTACCAACATGAATAACAACCTAACTTCTTCCATTCCATTGATTTTTAGAATTTTCCACTAGCAGAATGGATCAATATTTCATTTTTTCAATCAAACCCTCTTAATCTAGGGTTTACTGATTGTTTACACCAGATTGGCTCTAACTCCCTTCAAAATTTTTGAAATTAGATTAAATAAAACCCAAAAGATGTCTAATTAATCCTACCATGGTTCCAATGCACTTTAACTCATTTACATAGTACGAAGCCGTATAATCTCCTGTAGCAACAAGAAATCAACTAGAAATGAAGAAAAATAGAGTTTATTATTATTGCTTGATCTCCAAAACACACCAGATATTTTCCTCGACCACACAAGGAAATATTTAAACCTTTTACAACCACCAACCAATGGTTCCAAACCACTTTTCAAATGAATGACCGTTCAACTTCCAAACACATCCAAAAATGCAAAGTTGTTGATGCAACATTTGCAACATTTACAAAACTTAACATCTTTTAACACAATCGATCCCACATGACCAAAAACATGACCCATGGTCTAAATAGACTTTATTACAAACCAAAACATGACTAAAACACAATAAACCAACATTGGACTCCATTTACATAATGTAGACTAGGTTCCCCTCACCATACACCTGCGTAGAATAAAATCTCAAGTTCCACTTGAGATCAGGTCTTGCACTATGGTAACATGTTTTTTGATGTCTTCCTCTATCATCTAGGTGGAATTATCCATTGGAAGGCCTTTCCACTTCACTAGGTACTCATTGTACACCTTGTTCCTTGTTCTTTTAGCTTCCTTTATGTCCAAGATACATTCAAGCCTCCATGGTTAACTTGGTGGTAAGTCCTTGACCCAATATTCATTTGGATCCTCTGATGTACCTACACCTACACCTACAATCATAGATCCTCTAAAATGAAATAGGTTAGAAACATTGAAAATTGGAGAGATAGCAACCCCAAGAGGGAGTTCTATCTCATAGGAATTTGCTCCAAATTATTGGACCACCCTACATTGCCCAATCTTCCTCATCTATAGCTTTGAATACTTCCCTTTTGGTAGCATTTCTTTCCTCAAATGAGCCAATGCCAAGTCCCCCACTTTGAACTGAACCTCTCTTCTTTTCAAATCTGCCTGTTGCTTGTATTTATCCACACTTTTTTTAAGGTTTTCCCTAACTTGCTGATGTATATCCTTCATGTACATTGCAAAATATTCTCCTTTAGAACTCCTCTCCATACCACTCAAATATTTGAGCTCAAACACTCCCCTTGGCTGTAAGCCATATACAATCTCAAATGGGATTTTTCCAACACTTATATTCACAAATTCATTATATTCAAACTCAGCTTGGGGAAGGATCATATCCCATTGTTGTGAGTGTTCCTTTTTCAAGCATCTGAGAAGATTCCCAAGCTCCTATTGACAACTTCAGTTTTCCCATCTGTTTGTGGATGATAGGCATAGCTAAAGGTCAAGTTTGTTCCCAACTTCTTCCAAAGGGTTCTCCAAAAGGGACCCACAAACTTATTGTCCCTATCAGAAACAATTGTCAATGGTAATCCATGGATCCTAACCACCTCCTTGAAAAATAACCCTGCAATGTATGAGGCATCATTTGTGCATTTGCATGGTATGAAGTGTGTTATTTTGCTAAATTGATCTACAACAACAAACACACAATCAAATCCCCTCTGAATTTGGGCAACCCCAACAAAAAATTCATGTTGATGGATTCCCATGGACTATTTGGGATTGGAAATGGCTAATAAAGACTTGCATTTGTACTAAACCCTTTGCTTTTTGGAAAACAACACACTTTTCAATAAATTTTCTGATATCACTTTGCATCTTTGGCTAATAATAATACCTTCTTACCAATTCCAAATTCTTGTCCACACCAAAATGACCCCCTATTGCTACAATGATTCTCTTTAATTAGATTAGTCCTCATAGAGCATTTGGGAATACATAACTAAGCACCCTTAAACAATAACCCTTCTTGAATCAATAAAT
>VDFB02354349.1:0-12148 GCA_007258455.2 Sequoia sempervirens | reverse complement strand
TTTGGGCTCATTCATCAATCATCCTACCTTAAAACATACCAAAAGTCTCCTAGCAATTAGACATGGGAAGATTTAAGATGACTTAAAAAAAAAATATTGCCAAAGCATAAACTTATGATGACTTAACCAGGCCTAGTACACACTCCCTCCCTATTAACCACTTAGACATATGGAAATTAAATGTAAATTTGTTGCTATTTTTAGTCATGTAGGTGTCCAATAAACCACTTGGTGGTGTTTCCCTTCATGTTTATTTACTTGAATGAAGAGAAAAAGTGCTTTTATTACAATTAGAGAATACATTTGAGGCCTTGGTTGTGTAACTAGTGGACCATAGTCACATTTAACACTTGTTACAAATTTTGGGAGTTAAAACGTTAAGTAGATTTGATTTGTGATGGACACATTTGGATGGTAGTAACAATAACTGCAATCTATCACATCTGATTACCTTATAACCCAGAAATTCTAGTTTAATGAAATGATAGATTAATCATAATGTCACCTTTAGGATCACATCACCATGAAAGAACTTCAGTATCCAACATCCTTATGAGTGCGTGTACCACCCAAATAGGCATTTGTCGGGATCCCAGTCTTCCTAGAGCGAAAGTCTGAAGAGAAGAGAAAGTAGATATGGTATTCAAGAGGCATTTACCAGAGGGTCAAAAGATTAGAAGAAAATTTTGTAAATCCACGGAATCTTTTTCTGGCTTCAAAGGGGTCTATGTTCTTATGATGATGAGAGCATAGGTGACGCCGAGGTTCCTTGAGGTACAAACATCTACGAAACAATGGGAAATTGTATGAACTCTCCTCCAATAAACACCCATTTTTGTGTTAATCTAGAGGATATATTGCATAGCACCATTGTCATTACATGGTTTGATCCTATTTTGCATGGATAGCATAAAGGTCTGTTACGAAAAAGTTACTGAATTGATGGAGTATGTCAGACCCTATTACAGTTACAAAGATTGGATGCAACTGGTTCGATATACATAAAGTATGCGTAGGGTCAGCAAATTATATACAGCTAAAAGATAAGAATCAAAATAAATGAGTGGCTATGTACATTGATGGAAGGCCAAAAGTATCAAAGAATATTGTAGAGTTTATAAACAGTATACGACTTGGGTCAACAAATAAGCAACCCAATTGCATATTCAAGGTGCACAAGGGAAACCATGTATTCGTATGTGCGATAAAATCAATAACTACAGGGGAAGAGTTGCTAATCAATTACAATTTGAATCGCTTAGTTACAAACACAGTTAATATTGGGGTGGTACGTATTATGTACCATTTTACCCAACCTCCAATTATGACTCTAATATACCATTTTATTCTTATGTTTTTTCGAAGTCTATTGGTTTCATTTCGGTAATGTTTTTTTATATTTAATTTTTGTCACAAGGGGACATTGATCGTACGGAGAAGGCTCCAGCCCCCAGAAAGCACGCATCATGATGTATCTTCGTGCTTCTACCCACGTGTGTTTACTCCTAATATTGTAATTATTGTACAAATTAGGATAATGAAAGCAAAAATTTATTATTATAAGAGCCATAAATTTATTAAGTTAATTTTGATAATGTTTTTAATATTCTGTTTTCGTAATCGAATCGACAAATAAAGGCACCAAAGCATAGTGAGACGAGCATCCATAGGGAGGTGTAGTCAATATTATGTGATGATGACATTGCTTATTCAACAAACCCTCTCGATATGATAAGGGAAGACCCAAAATGCAATGAAGAAATCCTGTTGTTATTCATAGTGCCTCAAACAAATGAGATAAGAGAGGGTTAAAATATCAATCGAGATCAAGCTAAACTTGCAAGTGTTATACAAGTGAGGTCTTTAATTATAACATAAGTTCATTCATGGTTTTATATTTTGTACTCATTTAGCGCTCATGAAATGCGTGTTGTTGTTTTAAGGATTTTGCATCCTCATGATGCTCCTAGCCATGATCAGGGTACTACAACTGCTACCCGAGGAGTAGGCGTTGGTACAAGTGTCCATCCTAATCTTCCTATGCATACATCACATCATCTGACCCCATCATTCATGCCTATATTCTCGTCTGAAATGTTGGCAACACATACCATGCAGGCATCTATTAGTGCACCCTCCGAAGCTAACACATGCCGTAACATACCGCTAGGACATGTAATTTGGGGATGCAGAGGCTACTAGTAATCGGGTGATATTTTAGCGATTTCGGATCTTCCTTATTACTAGTATGGAACATTTCCGGTCACATTTGTGGTGATCGAGGATTTCATTCCCATAAAGATAGAGAAGGTCCCAAGTACTTTAAAAATGTTTTAATTATTATTATATATAATCCAATTGAAATTTACTTATTGATCACTCTTTTAGACTATTGATCCCATGATCATTTTGCAAGAAATGATGTTTTTTATAAACATCTAAGTGATATTACATTGGAGCTCTTCGGGCCCACCATACGTACACGGTGGAATGCCCAAAATAAAGATTTAAAAAATTAGCTCATTAACCGTTTAGTTGTGCTCTTCGGTGATAAAACATTCAACCAAGCCAAGGTCCTTAAGAAAGCTAGTACCTATCTAAAGTATGTGAAGGACCAATATAGGTCACATTTAGAGAAGAACAAAAATACAAGTGTCCCCCCATGATTCCGAAGAGGGAGTGGAAGGACCTGGTGTCGGATGGAAAGGAGAAGGCTAAAAAGAAAAAAGGAAAGACACCACCGGGCCAAGGAAGGTATGTGATAATATCAACAATGTAATTATATACTGATTACTCTTTATTATTACATAATCTAACGTATTTCAAACTTTTCATAGGTTGCTCGACACATCGAAGGAAACAAAGGCAAGACTAGAAAAACACAGGCATCACAAACTTGGCTCTGGTGGTTATATGAAATTAGCCACACGGATTGTAAGTATCAATTAATGAAATATTATATCCAAATAATAAATTGAAAACAATTTTGGTTTTATCACACCATAGAAGCAAAATTCATGATCTTATGCAAAAAGGTAGGGCTCTGAAATGTAGGGCTCTGAATTCAACAAAGTTCCCACAGAAGAGGACCTGAAGATTGCCTTCCAGCAAGGCTATGGAGCCATGGCTAAACGCCTAAGAGTCTTGACTAGGCAAACACAATCCTCCACTACATCTGACACGCAGGTAAATAAACTCAATAAAGTTTATTTAAAATTGAATACTTGTGCAATCTATTCAATTATGCTGCTTCTTGCTGCTCTTGGTATTGCTTTAGTGCTTGTTGATATGCTTGCAATTGCGTTGCTTGTTTTTGTGCAAGAAGTTGTGCTTGATATTGAGCTTGTTGTGCCTGATATTAAGCTTGTGTTTGTGTTGTTTGTGCTTGTGCTGCTTGTTGTTGCAATAGAAGTTGTGCTTGAGCGGCCCTTTATGCTTGCAATGCTTGTGTGGCTTCTTGTTGTTGTTGCCATAATGCTTGATCTTGTTGTGCTTGTAAGGCGGCTTGGGCTACTTGGGCAGCCTGTGCAGCTTGAGCAACTTGTTGAGCAGCTAGTTGTTCGGCTTTTTGTTTCTGAACTTGTTGGTATCCTCTTTGGAAAGCAGCTTGCAATGCCTCATCGTATTGGCTTGATGTGGTGGAATTTGGAGGTGGTGGAGCTGGTGGTGGATTTGGAATGGTGTTTGTGAAGGTGGTGTTGGTGTTTTGCATGATGGATGGTGTTGTTGATGTGATTGGTCCTTGAGAGACCATGCTTTGTGATGTTAAGGGGGTGTTTGATGATGTTTCAATTGCTTGTGTGTTTGTCATTTTTTGTTGCGATATCAATGACAAGTTTTGAGCATTTGGCATAATGGTTTGATTAATATTTGGTAGAGGGGGAAGCCCTAAATCAAGGAGTGGTGTGGATGATAATGGCAATGGTGGGAGAGGTGGAAATGTAAGGGGTGTGAGTTGTTGCAAGAATGTTGTGGTGTCAAATATGCCCCCTAGTCCAAACATATCTCCCTCTTTTTGTGAATTTTTGAGAAGAGGTGTTTGAGGTGTTGCGTGAAAAAATGATGATGATGGATCGTGATGGAATGTGAGAGGAACATCTTGTGTAATGGGTTTTTGGGTATTCTTTGTTCCAAGGTGGTGTTAGCATCCAAATTTTGATTATTAACAAGGGGGTGTGTTTGAATTGCATTGAGAAATGCACTTCTCTTATTAACATTGGGTTGGGTTGGACCAAACGATGTTGTGATTTGCGAAATCTTTTGTGTGATGTTTAGAGATGGGAGTGTAGATGAAATGGGGATGGTGGAGGAGATTGGAGGAAAATATGTCTCCACTATAGTACTCACATCAAAATATGAAGGTAACTTGGCCACTTGTTTTGCTAGCTCAAGCATGTATAACGAAGGGTTGAGCCTCATCATGATGTTGATGATTCTATGGTTGTCCAGATTTTGGAGCATTTCAGTCATTTCCTCGTGAGACATTCCAAAAGTAAGGTCCTCTCCTTGGTTTTCTTCTTGCGGATTTTGCTATGATGAGAGGTTCAAAGGATTACTTGATTCGGCGGGATTCATTTATGCATTTATTTGGCTAAGATCTCTTGAAGCGAGTGTTTCTTTGTTGGCTTCCATACTCTTCTTGTATTGAGATCTAGTTAGAACCATAAAATAAGGATCAATCTTTGAGAATATGGGAGATGAATCTCTTGATTCTTTGGATCGATCTTTATGTTATGCCCCAAAGTAGAAAGTTTTAGGATGCCTTGAAGATCAAAAGGTGATGATATGATGATGATGTTAGGGATGGATGATACGGATGTTTTTGGCTTTTGATAAATCTTGAATGAGATACTAGGCTTTTAGGACTTGCAGATTTTGATTTTTTTGGATTTGGGATTTTGTCCTTGATTTTGATTTTGATTTTGATTTGGATTTTGAACAAAAATACCCTAAGATGTTGGATGATGATCTAAGGGATAGCTTTGTTCAATGGATGATGATTTGAATATGTGTGGGGAGAATGATGCATCTACCCACACCTATTCAAACAAGATGATCATTTCACTAAATATATGAAGAAGGATTCATCTACATATACTAAGCTAGATAAGATGATTTTGATAACTTTGACTAAGCATATGCAAAAGGATGCATCTACACATACCTAGCCAAAGGTGTTTTTGATAATGTTTTCAAGGATTTAGTCTCAATGATTTTGATGATTTTGATTTTGCCAAAAAGCCTAGTATTTAAGGATGATTTCAAGATTTTCCAAAAGGTGATGATGAGATGATGTTGTTTTGATGTTTTTAGAGGATGGATGAAAAAAGATTTTGATTTGTTTTGATCCTAAGATGAACCTAAAAAGGACACTTTGTTTTCCTAGACCTAGGTATTGAAGAGCATGCAAATTCTTCCTAAAGACCTTTGTAACCAAGAAATGTTTTCATTTTTTCAAACCAATGATTTTTGCTTTGGGATTGTGAGTCTTCAACACATATGAAAGTTCAATTTTTCTTAGCTTTGCTTAATGTCTTTATTTTACCAAAAACACTTTCTTCGATTAGGTTTTCAAACTAAGATGTCCAATGTCTTAATTTCTTCAAACCCCACAAGATATGTTATGTGGAAATTTAATGAACTTAAGGCAAGGGTTTTCCTATTGTTTACTTAAGGAGACAAATTGAGATATAATCCAATGCTTAGAAACCTCTAAGGATGTGAATCCCAAGGGAAAGCAATAACATATGGATTGATTCAATTGTATTTATCTTCAAAAGGTTTGAAATTTGGATGAGGTTCAAGTGTTTGTTTCCATGGTGTTTTCGATCAAGCAATGCATTTTGTAACCCAAGAATAAGTACAATCCTATGGATGTGTAAGACAATATTTGTTGGATTCCCACTTGGACAAGTCCAGCTACGCTTATCTTTAGCGAATGGTTAGATGCTTGACCCCACTGGCTCCCCTCCACGGTACTCACTTATACGGGGCAGCCAAGCATCAACACCCATGAAACTCCCATGGCATGTTTTCCATTTCTACTAGAAGACCGTAAAAGTGTGGGATGGCTTGAGAATGACCGTTCTTGCACCAACAAATAGATTAAAGAATTTTGTAAAATTCTAGCACATGGGTTTTAGTAAGGACTCTCTGTTCATGGAGATTGACCCATACAGCAAGAGTCCCCTTTCAGATCCATTTTGTTAGAATCAACCGCGTGATATTGGCATTTACTCCAATACCCACATTTATATACCGGTTGGAAATACTCTTGGCTTTAGAGTGTTACCGGTTGAGTCGTTCCCTTGGGTGAGTACTTTTTCCCCAAGGCAGACCCTCTAGGATAAACAAAAGTGAATGAAGAACAATATTCATAACTCGATCAATCCTTGTTGGCAACAAGGAGAGAGAATATATGCAACAATGCCCCCACTCACACTCGCACAAGATGTTCAATTTTAAACCCAAATCTAAGTGTGGAGGTGATTGCTTTGTCTCACCCTAAAGTCATGAAAAAGGCCTTTTGATTCTCAAGATCGCTATAAAGCGCGAGAGAAGCACATATGTCCTTTTTCAATGGATTTAGTTTAAGTAATCCCTCACAAAAAACAAAGTTACACTTGTTCTTTTTAAATCCCCAAAGAAAAATATGAGTTCCTTTTAAGCACCAAAAGACAAATGATAGACACTTTGTTCAATTGTTAATCCAAGAAACAAAATCTAGTAAGTTGTGATCCTAAAGTTTGTTTTAGCCCTTTGCAAGAAATAAACAAAAAGATTCCTTTTAAACCCAAAGGAAGATTAGTGTCCTAAAAAAGAAGTGTTAATAATTCCTTGAAGAAGTGTTAAAAAAACACTAAAGTGTTTAAAAACACTTTGATTGGACGAAATATCATCATCATGCTCCTCCTTCCTTTGTTTTCGATTTCCAACCTACAAGTGAGAAAAACCAATCAGATTCTAGAAAATACAGAAGTTAAAAACCAGAAAATAGAAGACACATTAATCATAAATCAAAAACACATGCGAAAATCAAATTTTCCCTTTTTACTGTCTTCCAGCGTCGCAACTCGTAACTGCGTCGCAGTTTGATTTCTGAGTGGTGCCCTCACAACGCCACTTACCAGTCAGCGGCGCTCTATGTCAGGACAGAGAGCTCAACTGCGTCGCAATTTTCACCCAGCGTCACAGTTTCCCTCCAGCGTCGTGATTTTTAAAAATTTAAAAATTCCTACAAGTCAATGAGTCCAACGGCGAAGTTTAAAATTCAAATATTTTGGCGAGACGAGTCCAGCGTCGCAGTTTAATTTTAAGCAGTGCCATATAGCGACGTTGAAGAGCTAGTGGTGCCAAAATACAACGCTGAGCTCCCAGCGTTGGAATTTTCTGTGTGTGAGTGAAAACACAAAAATTTTAAGAGAAGATGGAAAAGAATGATATCAAGCCCTCCCTCTAGTGCCAAATGTGAAAACCCCAACCTTGGTACCTACAAAACAACAAGAATAAACGAGTTAAACAAGTGATTGCAAGCCAAAACAAGGATTCCCCATGAAATCCATTTACAACTTCAAACTAGGAAAGAGAATAACAAAGAACACAATGGAAATGATAAAACAAAGATTAAATCCTAATTAGATGTGCAAACTCATGATCCCATGGGGGAATTGGTGCCAATTTGATGTGAAAATTGGCCCTTTCCCAATTCCTATGATGCAAGCTTGATGTGTTGAAGATGATTGATCCACTTTGTTGGTGAAGAATGAGAACTCCAAGCCAAAAATCTGCAAAAACCTAGCTATGACTCAATGATAATGGATGAAATTCAAGAGATATTTGAGCATGGTAACTTTGCCTATATTGTGGATGATGAAATGAGGATATGAGCTCTTTATTTATAGAATTCAAGATGGATGAATGTCCAAATTTGAGCAATGTGGGACTAACATTCATCCAATGGCATGATGCCACTTGTCAAGCTATGAATGGATGAAGGATGTGCAAGATTTGAGGTTTGTGCCAATAAATGCATAATTTTGAATTTCAAATTTGTTGAAATGACATGCAAGAGGGAAGGGAAAATGTAATAAATGCCACTTGGCTCAAGGCAAAGGACATGTAAGATGAATTTATTGCCTTGTTGGATGTACATGTTGACTTGGAATTTTTGAATTCAAATTGAGAGAATATTCCAAAGATGCCTTGTGAGGAAAAAATAGAGATTTAATAAATGAATTAAATCTATTTTCATGTGCAACTTGCATTATCTAGAGGATGGGACATGAGATGAGATTAAATTAATCAAGAGTTAATTAATATAACAAGAGAGGTTAGATGATGTGACCCATTTGACTCAAATTTATGGATTTATTTAAATCAAATAAGAGAGGAATATGATAAGAGGTTAATTAAATAAGGATTTTAATTTATTTAATTAAAAGGGATGGTGTTAGATTAAATCAAATAAGGTTTTAATTTATTTAATTTAATGGATAGATTTTAGAGATTTAATCAAATAAATTGATTATTTAATTAAATAGGGACAATTAAATCAGATGGATTGATTTAATTAACAAAAGAGATTGACTTAATTAGATAAAATGATTTATTTAATTAAGAGATCTAATATATTGATGAATTTTAATCAAATAGGGGAATTTGATTAAATGGTTAGACTGTGAGGATTCAGAAGAAACAATGTTAGTAAGTCGACTGCCCACAATGTCAATCAGTATATTTTACGTGTCTACACTAACTTTTCACTATGGTGGCAGAAAAATGATTCTTTATACCCTGAATCCATGCTTTGCATCATAATTTGAAGTTGTTTCCATTCCAATCTTCTGAGTTTAGTTTGTTTGTATGGCTTTGTATGAATACCACATTGTGTTGTGTGTGGATTTGGTTTCAAAGCTTTGTTTCTTCTATTTTTAGTGGTGACATAACTCTAAAATTTGACTTTTGTGCATAACAAGTCAGTGGAAAAATTGACAACTCTAAAGGGTTTAGAGGCTCGATTGAGACAGATACACAGATATTTGGATCTTGTTGTTGATGGGAGGCTTCCACTTAACCATGAAATTTTGTACCATCCGCAGGTATGCAAAAGTTTCTCTACTTACATTCATTCTTGATCATAAATGTTGTAAATGATATTAATGCTTCAAACTTAAGATTCGTTTCATTGTTATAATGATCAAAATGTTATACTTTGCTATACATTCAAGAATTCTCTTGCCCCCTACCCTTTTCTCTCTCCCCCCTCCTTTTAAGAATTTTCTTTGTCATAAAGATTCACATTTCTGTCTCATTTACGCAAATTTATTTGAAGCACTAAGAGTGAATAAAGATATGTAAAAGATGATGGATTATGTCTAAACAACAACTTTCCATCTTATAGCTAATTAAATCCTAATATTTTAACAGTTTAGAGCTCAATAATGCCAAAGCATGCATGTGTAGCAATAAGGAGCCTATGTGAAGATTGAAATTTAAAACATCACTTTGGTATTTTTCCTTAGGCAGTGAAATGATATTTTGAGTAATACAAACCTACACACACATTGATATTTTTTGGCATTGCATTGAGGAAACTTTTTTCTCTTATACCTACCCTCGGCTAGACATGGAGGTATATAATATTGGTTTCTGGGTTTTTCTGTAAGTAGTTAATTTCACAGAGGAAGACTAAGATCTTCTTAATGTCTTGTTAGGTGTGAAAGCATATGAATCACTTGTTGAAGGCACCATTTTGTATTCATCCAAAAACAGGTTTGTTCTTTTTTTATGTTTCTTACATGGGTTTTTTTTAGGCTCTAGAGATGTAGCTTGACTCTTTCCTTTGCACTTTTCATCTATTTTGATGATTACAGTAGATTGTCCTCATAATTTTTCATGTAGATCTATTTGTAACCTTATTTTCTACCAATCAATTTGCAAACCAGTCACATATTAAGGACCATTTCACTAACTTGCAGTCATCCATTACTTCATATGTTGTAGGTTGTGTCTGTGTGCCAATAAATCCTGATGATTGCGAGAACTTTAATCCTACAAGTGTACCTAATCTTTCTCAAGTAAAAGTCTTACCTTATTTTATAGTACTTTAAATGGTTAATTGAAGGTGCTTCTTTAGATCTAAGATAGTTGAACCCTGGATTAAAATATGGTATTAGATGGGCAGTATAATGATAAAACTGAGGTCCATTGAACACAAATTACACACATAATTTACTGGACTATGAATAGTGTTGTAATTATAATTATTTCTCCTTTACCTACGCCTACATTAATGAAAAAGATGAAAATATAGGTAGTTCATTACATGTCTCATGTATGTGTTAGTATTTTAATTTTGTTTAAGTTGTTCAAGAGCTTGATTAGGTCAAGAATATGTTCTACAAGCTCGCTCTTGACACTGCTCAACATTTTCCCTACACATTTTCTCTTCAATCTAGACATTTCTTAACTACTTCCCTTGTTATCCCTTGGTTTTTCTCAAGTATAATGCCTTTTCTATGCATCTTGCAGTCTGTATGTATGATCAGTCATCTCTTATGAAGCATGGATAAATTTTCATGGAATTGTTGTTGTGATTAGATAATTGCCATTGTGAGAATAATCATTTAATTTGTATGGAAGTAAGTCTTTTTCATATTATTTGACTTGGTATTGTAAACTTGTCTTTGCGTGTGGATTCTTAGGGTAAATAAAGAAAACTCGTGATGATAGGTAGAGTCAGACAACAATTACAAATCATCATTTGGAATTATCAAATATATTGCTTATAGAATACTTTGTGCAAGTAAAATGGAATGCAATGACAATTGGTCTCAAATTCAAATCTGAATATAAGTACATTATACACAAGAAGATGGTATCTATTCTATGATTTAAAGAACCCCAAAATAAGAAAATTAATAGGTTCCATCTATTTACTTGCTCTTAGACAATTTTTTAATCGGCGATACCCTCAGAATGTCTTGTTGATAACCAGCAATGTTCAAAACTCCTAAAGAGGTTAGATCGGTGTGACATTGGTTCTGTCTTTCTGACAGAAGCCATCGGCAAGACATGGACTATCGGAGTGAGTTTTCTATCGTGTGTCGATGATTGATCTCTCGCCGATGGGTTGGCTTCGGTGGTCATCGCCAAGAGTCTTCATGATGACATGGTGTAGGTCTATTTAAAACTCCTAAAGAGGTCAAATCGGTGTGACATTGGATTTGTCTTGCCGACAGAATTCATTGGAAAGACATGGACTATCGGAGTGAGTTTTCTATTCTGTGCCGATGATTGATCTCTCACTGATGGGTTGGCTTCGGTGGTCATCGCCAAGAGTCTTCGCGATGACATGGTGTAGATCTATTTAAAACTCCTGAAGAGGTCAGATCGGTGTGACATTGGATCTGTCTTGCTGATGGAAGTCATCAGCAAGACATGGACTATCAAAGTGAATTTTCTATCCTGTGCTGATGATTGATCTCTCACTGATGGGTTCGCTTCAGTGGTCATCACCAAGATTCTCCACAATGGTACATTTCAACGAATAATTTTTTTTTTAAATTGCATTGTTTTGTCGCAATTTCGACGAATCGCCGAAAAGGTCTAATGAAGTTGCTATAGCTGCGATGAAGGCTTCGTCGTAACTCCTTGCCCATTTCATCAAAATGGCGATGAACTTCTGGTGTTGTTTTGACACTTCAGAAGAGCCATTGCAATTGCATTTTGGTTGTAATTCATCGGTGGATACACGAAGTTTTTGTCGATATTCCGATGAACATCTGAGTCATTTTATGATGCCGACAATTGACAAATCTACACCATTATTTTGATGTTTAATTTGTCGTCAGAATTTTGATGAAAAAATGGCAATGAATTTTTTTTTGTCAATTTGTCGATTGTCCGAGAAATGTTTGTCGAACAACCGACAAACATTTGTCAGAAAATGGAGTCAAATTCAGTAGTGAGCCTATAGAGAATTCTTGCCTTTGGATTTCTTGTTTTGTTGATTGTCGATGAGCTATGGCGAGGATTTGGGGAGCCCGACATCGAGAGGATGCAGTTCGCGAGTTCATAATGCTTGTAGGTGTTGGTGCCCTAGTATGTACCCTTTCGTTTTTCTTTTTTGTCTTTTCATGTTTGTGTA